>SJYO01020080.1:107308260-107551112 GCA_006410555.1 Capra ibex | reverse complement strand
AGGTCATGAAACCGGTGGAGTACGCTTCTCAACTGAGTAACCTTTTCTGAGACTACGACCCTCCCTAACCCCCGTCCTCCTCTTCCCCTGCTGTCTCCTACTCTACCGACCTACCGTAGTGACTGAGCTACCTGGACTCAGACTCACTTGAGGCCCTCAACCACTACCTGTCCATCCGGACCACACGACGTTAAGTACCCCAGCGTTTCTCAGTCTGTACTGACTCACTGACTTGACTTGAGACGTATATTCAATTTATTCGTCCCACTGTCACATGTCGGAACTACATGAGGAAAGGGTTAAACCTTGGTCAGACAACAAGATACAGACCAAGATTGACAACGAAGAACTGGACGTATGTTTAAAAAGTCCTCCGTCCACTCCACCAGACCATAAAGGTAGAGAACTTCTCAAAAGGTGTCAAACAACACTAGGTGTACCAGTTTCCGAAACCGTATCAGTTATTTCTTCATCTATAAAAAGACCTTGAGAGAACGAAAAAGACAGTAGGTTGCTTACAACCGTTAACGAAGGAGACGGACAAGATTTAGGTCGAACTAGTAGACCTTAAAGTACCAAGTTCATGACAACTTCGGACCGAACCTCTTAAAACTCGTAATGAAACGATCGTACACTTTACTCACGTTAACACACCATCAAACTTGTAAGAAACTATAACGAAAAGAAACCCTAATCTTCCTTTTGACTGGAAAAGGTCAGGTGACCACCGGTGACGACTCAAAACGTTTAAACGACCGTATAACTCACGTCGTGAAAGTGTCGTAATAGAAAATCCTAAACTTTATCGAGTCAACCTTGAGGTAGTGGAGATGATCGAAACAAGTATCACTACGAAGGATTCCGGACGAACTAAAGTCTAAGGTCGTACAGACCGAGATCTACTCATTAATACGGTGACACCAATAGACCCAGTACTTCTAGAGAAAACAAAAATTATGTCTCTTTCAAAAGTAGTTCTAGTTTTTTTATTACGTGTACTTCGTTGTCCATGTCGCTTATGTAGATTGTTTTCACGTATATGAAACTATACATATTATGGACGAAGGAAGTGAGGACATAAACTATTGACACCTTTGACTCCGGACCTCTCACTTTTCTGTCAAAGACTTCCAGTGTACCATTCTCACCCCCGTTTAGATTCTCGACCTACGTCCAAAGAACCGAAGATCGTTTCTGGACCCTATGTGTGTCGTTTGACGGACCCTTTGAATGTTTTCCATGACCTCCGTGAACCGTGTCGTAGACCCCAGTCCTACACCTCACCCGGAGTCCTTTCCGACTCTTCTGTGAACATAGGGGACCCGGACGGAAAGTCCCCCAGAAGGGTGTCAGGCGGGAATCGGAGCCCACCGGGAAGGGAGGTGCACAGACTCGGTAGGGTCTGGACGAGAAAGGATCTTACTTTCCTTACGGGGAACGACGTGAACCCAGGGATTCGTCAAAACTGAAACCAGGAGGTGCCGGACAAGAGAATGTGAGCCGGGACCGGCGACCCATAACCGAGTCTTCTGTCAGGGTCTCGGGTGGTGGACCAGATAGAGTCACCGGACCGGTCCTTCGGTCTACTTCTCCCTTTAAGTCGTCAGTATCTGAAGTTTCCCTGGTTTTGACCACAGTTCACTCTTTCGAGGTGTCTTCGGACACAGACTGGGGTGCGGGTCAGGGTCGGGACACGGACGGCCCCGACTACCGGACTTTAGTTGGAGGAAGACACCCTGTACACCGGTGTACCATACACAAACGTCCCGAAGGTATATGTCAGTACTGGACGAAGTCCCGACGACCCGTCAGAGACCCCAACCAATCCGGTCCAGGTTCTACGAAACCCCAATGGTCTACCTTTATTTACATCGTACTGTGACAAAAATCATAATTACAAAACTCTTTGACTAGTCTTTAGGACACAAATTAGGTTTGATCCTCGTGGTCCAATAGACTCCGTCAAACGACAAACCGACTTTAGCCTGGTGTTGAGACGTGTCAGGGTCCCCAATCGGGTAGGACCAGGTTGGTCCCGACTAACCGTAACTACAGTAGTCTAAAGGGTCCTTATTTCACCACTGTTCTACTACTGACAATATAACTCACTGGAGACCCTAAGAAAGACAAAGACTCTAAGACTCAGCATTTTAACCAGGACTTGAGACCGGCGTGGTGGTTTCTACGTGTTGGTTCGTACCTCCCCAAGACCTTCGGTCCTCAATAATTGTCCTGAGTAGACGGATCCCATAGTATACATGGACCTCTACAGACCAACTTTCAACTAATTGACCATCCATCCATTAATTTTTGTACTAAAAAGATAATTTTGAATTGGGTTCAAGATGTAACCTTACAAACTTCTGGAACAACAGGAAAATTTTTATGTGACCGGGAAGTGAAAAAGAGACGTACACACGATCCAGCGAAGTCAGTACTGACTGACGCTGGGGTACCTGACATCGGACGGTCCGAGGAGACAGGTACCCTAAACGGTCCGTTCTTATGACCTCACCCAACGGTACGGGAGGAGGTTCCCTAGAAGGGTTGAGTCCCTAACTTGGGTACAGAGAATACAGAGGACGTAACCGCCCACCCAAGAAATGGTGATCACGGTGGATTCTTCGGGTTGGAAAAGAGATTACGGAGTTTTAATGGAATTTCTTTTCTGGGATTGACTATACGTAATCCAAATTGGGTTTCCTTTTTTAAAGTGTATCACTTTATAGGATAGGGGAGGAGAGACGTCTGGTCCCCCATACACAAATGAAGATCGATGACACCTACAATCCCGAAAGGAATACCAAGTCTACCAATTCTTAGTCGGACGTCACGTCCTCTGGGTCCAAGCTAGGGACCTACGACTTCTAGAGGACCTCTTCCTTTATCGTCGGGTGAGGTCATAAGAACGGACCTCTTAAAGTACCTGTCTCCTCGGACCGTCCGATGTTAGGTACCCTAACGTTTCTCAACTTGTACTGATTCGTTGAATTGTGTATGTCCCACTTACAACCTACGGGACCAGAAGGGTACTATCAGGGACCCGGGTCCCGTTCGGGAGCCCCCTCAATACCTGCAAACCACTTGGGGGAGACCTGAGACTCCGAATCGAGGAGCAGAAGGGAGGAAAACCCACCACCCTCCCTCTAAGTAAAGGGACGTCCCCGAAATCTCAGACCAATCACGAAGGATATTCCCCGTGAGATATACCTCTAGGATTTTTCTCGGGAGTAAAGTCGAACATGGGTCAGTAGTCGTTTCCCGGTTCTCTCAACCGGTCCAAGTATGGATCTCGACATAGTTGGGACACCCGTGGAGGGACTACATCGATGGTTGGTAGGGGCACACAGAGTGTCTCCCGTCCACCCCGGAGAGAGAGTCTTTCCGTCCCTCTGTGTCCCGTTCACGTGGTCCGGGTTCTGTCTATCGACCCGTCCTGGTCACACCCCCGAGAAACTCTTTGTCTCGCCGTCCCATCCATCCGCTCCTCCCACGGGAGCGACCGAGACGACACGACATACAGACGAAGAAGACTCCCAGACCTAAAACTTCCATGAAAGATGTGTACAGGTCACACACCAGAAGGGACCCCGACTCCTCATGTCACCGAATCGTGTGTCCGAGGCTCGGGCTGTCTGTCCCAAAAGTAGGATGGGACGGGGACCGATGGTCACACTGTAATCCTATAAATTACGAGACACGGGGCCAAAGGAGTACACCACTATTATATCTCGGGGTGGAGAGATAATTCCTAACCTTCACAACTAACTTTATCAAGCCGACGTTATATTGTACCATCCTCGGGGTATTTACAACCGGGGGTGAGTGGACTGGTGATACACACCGTTTGTGGGGTCGAGGGTAAAAGGAGGAACACCTATATCGGAGACCGTCGGCACACTATGTCACTGGAGATCATCTCCGATTGTCGTTGGGGTACCCATACCCGTAGTACTGGGGGACTAGAGGTCTACTCCAGGAACCTCAGATAATACTCGGTTTGTCGTACGATGTGACACCCGTCTATACATATTCTGGACCGAAGGGACCACTGAATCACAATTTCTTATACGGACGGTCATGTACTCTACGCCCAAACTAGGGACCCACCCTTTCTAGGGGACCTCTTCCTTTACCGTTGGGTGAGGTCACAAGAACGAACCCTTTAGGACACCTGTTTCCTCGGATGTTTCCGTCCGACAGCAGGTACCCCAGTGTTTTCTCAGCCTGATGTACCAAAGTACTGATTTTGTCGTTGTTGTTACCTACTCTGTACCGGAGACGGGAGTCGTCCCATGGATTTATACCTTCCGTAATCTATTCCGTACTGTCGCACCCGGTCTAAAAGGGACTCATGGGACCAGGTCCTACCAGGTCTTCGTGGGACCAGTCTCTATTCAGGTCTGTCCGGGGAGGGGGGACGGGTATGAGAAGGAAGTCTAACCGGAGGAAAGGGTCGCTCATTCCTCGAGATCCGGGAACACCCCGTCGAGGACCTACGTGTCCTTCTCTTTAGAGAAGACGAAGACCAGTACTAACCCGAACCTATACTACGAGCCCTACTACCGCCCGTCGGACCCCGGCTCCACCATGACTCTTACCTACGTGTCTGTCCCCTTTCGGGAACCAGGAACTACACCACGAGAGGGTGAAGGGGTGTAAACGAGTCCGGAAAGGACGTGGACCTTACGGTAGAGGGACTGAGTCAAACAAATTTTGGATCGACACCTAGTTCTGAGTCAAGGTCATGGAGGAGAAGGTACAACGGAAGGGTCTAAAAGGTCGTCTCCCCTGGAGACTCGGTGATTTAGGAGGTGACTCCGTAAGAGTCTTACAGACACAGGTCTAGACTGTGGAAGGACGTATGTGACTCCGGAGGACCTCCCGTCCCGACAGATCGGGTAGAAGGTGGGAAGAGTACCCTGATACAACATAGACCGTTGGAGTGTCTCTCCCCTCCCAGTGTCACCGACAGGGTATTCTTCTTCCCAAACTTGAAAGTGACTACGAGAGACGGTTCGGCCGTCTAACACAAAATCTCCACGACCGGCGGTACAATGATACAGTTACCGACGTCGGGCCTATGGACTCTTTTACAACCTGATCCTTACAACAGAGGTGAGGGTTCGGTGAGAAGACGGGGTCTGAGACGGGCGCCCCGGACCCGTCCCCGTGACTCCACACAGGGTTGGAGAGACTGTAGGATCGGCACCGACTACCCTCGACTGTCCGCCGGATTTATGTGCGTCGTCGGACTGCGGGGTGATTAGAGGCGTAGTAGGCACCCACTCACAAAGGTTGTCTCCACCTCCTCTGCTACTTTCCTGGTCACAAGGACGTGCGTCGTGAAGATCACTTCGCACAAACGTACCACTAAGTGTAGTCGTGTAAAAATTATAGGTACTTGGGCACGGCCGTTCCCACCCTCGTCGGAACACGGTCTCGAGGACTGAGACGTTTACAAGACCTGAATCCTCTCTCGCCGGTCACTCGTCCGTCCGTCCGACGGAAAGACCGACCTAAGGAGGTCGTACGACACACGGTTTACGCTACAGGTGTGGTGTGTGGGGACCCCCCAAAGGAGACAGGGTCGAGGAACCTCAACGGTCTGGATCTGTTTCGGAACAGGTTTATCGGTGAGAAACTCAAACGAGGGTTCGTTTCCACAAGGAGTGGGTCTCAATCTGATTGTCGAAGGGTAACTGTCAGTTTCCTGGAACGATGGGTCCTAACGACCCCTAGGTTCCACGGCCGGGTGTCCTGGAACGTCCGTACCACTCCCCCGTCCTTACTAGGTCCTCCATCATGAATCAGACAATCGGAAGGGTATTACAAGGTTCTTTAAAAGTTCCTCGTCTTCAACAATGATTCTTATCCTTTTGGACCAGGGATCAGAGTTCTTCGTGTTTGTCTCGTTTTGTTTGTCCTATCAATGTCCTGTCACCCATGATACTCTTTCCTTCTAGTACCAGGGACTTAAGTTCCTCACCGAATGACGGGGGCGTTTCAGTAGTCTCTTCGAAACACCCCTCTGTCTGTAAACTTCCTACCCAGTGAAAGGTTACAAACCCACTTCCTCACCCCGAGTCAACGACTCTTACCAGTCGATGGTCAACCCTGGTGACCAAGTTACATCCATACCCAAACCCTAAACCCTCTTCCCTACCACTATTCTCTCTTCTTAAGGGTCGGGGTCCGAGGTGCCAACTTTTATATCTTGTGTGGTCGTTCTGGTAGTCGAGGTTTTCCTCGAATAGACCAAACCAAGTCAAACCTATGGTTCGAAAAAAGACATTGTGGGTCCATCTTAGGTGCACCAGGTCCGTAACATAACTTGACACAGACCTCCCTCTCCGAAAAATCCAGTTCTTGACTACTCCTACTGTTTTCCACATCAACTGTTAATGACCTGTATCTCACTCACGATACCCCATTAAGGGTCACCGAGTCTCATTCAAATCTAGTCGTGAGTCTGAAAGGAGTGATACTTTGATCACCACCTGAACTTGACCGTTCTACATGTTTTCTCGAGACTAAACGGACCCGTCCTCCGGAAAAGAGGGGAGACACCAGAAAGGACACTGAGAAATATGGGTCTAAGGTCGTAGACTTCCACAATTTTACAAATAATCAAATATTAAGAACTCCGGACTTTGTCCTAACTAACTTTAAGGTAGTTCATACTGTACTAGGGTCCCTTCTTTCACAGTCCAGGGACCCAGACCTGACCCTCCCTGTGGGACACTCCAGTCGAAAGGAATTGGAGATCTAGTGAGGCGTCATATGGTAGCGTAGGGTGAGAACAAGGGTGGGGTGTATTCACTACGGGTAGAGGATACAGGACGAGACCCACTTCCCTCCACTCCTTCATCCACCTACCCCGAACGTCTCAGGTAAGACTTACGATTCCCCTGGGGACCTCCAGGGTCTCTGGACGACCCTCTTTTCCCTCTCCACACGCACCCCCCAAGAAAGGACTAAGAAGAAGTCCGGGTCAAGTCCATTTTCCTATCTTTTTAATTGATTACCTTGTTTTATCTTTCTGGGTTATACACCAAGGAACTAAATGTTCTTTCCACGGCGACGTTAAACCATCACCTTTCCTAGCACAAACGGTTTTGACTATGATTTCATTAACCTACAGACATATCTTTCGTCTTTAATTCTGTTTTCGTTTTCATTTTTTGTGTAGTGTGGTATATTTTAATTCTTCCTTCTGTCTGGATTTACACCCTTCAATTAGTTATTTCGTTCGTTTCACTTGTTTTGTTTTTCTTTTCTGTTAGATGACTTACCCTCTTCATAAACGTTTGTTATATAGGTTATTCCGTACCTATACGTTTTATAAATTCTTGAATATGTTAAGTTATCGTTTTATGGTTTGTGGGGTTAATTTTTTACTCGTCTCCTGGTTTTCTCTGTAAAAAGGTTTCTTCTATATATCTATCGATTGTCTGTGTACTTTTCTTCAAGTTTCAGTGATTAGTCTCTTTGCGTTCAGTTTTGGTGTTACTCTATAGTGTTACAGTGAACAGTCTATCGACAATATTTTTTCTGTTCGTTATCTTTTACCACAGTTCCTACACCTCTTTTCCCTTAGAAGTACGTGATAACTACTCTTGCATTTAACTACCTTGGTGGTACCTTTTGTCATACCTCCCAAGAGTTTTTTAATTTTTATCTTAATGGCATGTTAGATCGTAAAGATGAAGACCATGAAATAGGTCCCTTTTGTTTTGGTGACTAAGTTTTTATATAACTCTCTCGAAACAGGTAACGTCGTAATAAATGTTTCTAAACTTTTGTTGGATACACAGAAAGTAATCTACTTACTTATTTCTTTAATACCATACAGATTTTATCTTATAATGAGGTGGTATTTTTACTTACTTTAGAACAGTAAACCCTGTTACATCCACCTGGATCTTCCGTAACATGAGTCATTTTATTCAGTATGTCTCTTTCTGTCTATGGTACGTTAAAGTGAATATACACCTTATTTTCTTTTTGGTATTTACTTGTTTGTTCTCTTGTCTTTGTCTGAGTATCTATGTCTCTTGTTTACCCAACAACCGTCTCCCCTCTCTTCCTCCGTCTGTCCATTTTATCCACTTTCCCTAATTCTCTATGTTTGAAGGTCAATCTTTTATTTATTTCTTCAGTATCCCTATATTATATGTTGTATCCCTTATATCAGTTATTATAACATCATTATAAAGTACCACTCTCTACCATTGAGTCAAACACCTCTAGTAAAGTATTATATATTTTTATGACTTAGTGACACAACATGTGGACTTTGATTATGACGTACGGCTAATATGCAGTTATTTTATTTGTTTTCGAAGATCTTCTTTTATCTCTAAACGTACTGGGACCTTATCCTGTTCAAAGAATTTATCCTGTGTCTTTTGATGGGGGGTTTTTTAAACGGGGTTTGGGGGTTGTAAATACGGAACCTAATAAAAAAAAAAGAACTGATTAAAGAGACCACTCCTGAAGGTCATGATACAACTTATCTTCACTACCCATTAACTAAGTGAAACGATACGTAGACTTTGATTGTGTTGGAACATTTAGTTGATGAGGTCATTTTTAAAAAGTCTTTCTTACTCTGTACAAATTTTTGATATACTTTTGAAACCCTTGGATCTGACAAAATTATAACTTCACTTTTATCTATAAACTAGAAATTGAGAGAGATTTTTTTTTCACCACTCTCCCCCATAGGAACGATATATACTTTCTGTATGTTTATCAGTTGTCCATATACTTTTCTACGAGTTGTAGTGACTAGTCCCTTTACATTTAGTTTGGGGGTTACTCTACAGTGAAGTATGGAAGTCCTACCGATAATATATATAAAAATTTTTTCTGTTTTCCATAACCACTTAAGTCAAGTCAGTGAGTCAACACCGGCTGAGAAACGTTGGGGTACCTGACGTCGTGAGATCCGAAGGGACAGGCAGTGGTTGAGGGCCTCTAACGATTTTCGTTCAGATAAGTTAAGGTAGTTTAGTCACTACGGTAGGTTGGTAGAGTAGGAGACAGTAGGGGAAGAGGAGGACGGAAGTTAGAAAGGGTCGTAGTCCCAGAAAAGGTTACTCAATCAAGAAGGGTAGTCCACCGGTTTCATAACCTCGAAGTTGAAGTTATAGTCAGGAAGGTTACTTATAAGTTCTGACTAAAGGAAATCCTAATTGACCAAACTAGAGGAACGTCAGGTTCCCTGAGAGTTCTCAGAAGAGGTTGTAGTGTCAATTTTTCGTAGTTAAGAAGCCGTGTATCGAAAGAAATACCAAGTAGAGAGTATAGGTATGTACTGATGACCTTTTTGGTATCGAAACTGATCTACCAGGAAACAACCGTTTCATTACAGAAACGAAAAATTATACGACAGATCCAACCAGTATCGAAAAGAAGGTTCCTCGTTCACAGAAAACTAAAGTACCGACGTCAGTGGTAGACGTCACTAAAGTCTCGGGGGGTTTTATTTTAGACAGTGACAAAGGTAACAAAGAGGTAGATAAACAGTACTTCACTACCCTGGTCTACGGTACTAAATACATAAAACTTACAACTCAAAATTCGGTCGAAAAAGTAAGAGAAAGTGAAAGTAGTTCTCCGAGAAGTAAAGAAGAAGCGAAAGACGGTATTCCTACCACCGTAGACGTATCGACTGCAATAACTATAAAGAGGATCGTCAGAACTAAGGTCGAACACGAAGTAGGTCGGACCGTAAAATATACTACACGAGACGTATATTCCATTTATTCGTCCCACTGTTATATGTCGGAACTACATGAGGAAAGGGTTAAACCTTGGTCCAGTAACAAGGTACAGACCAAGATTGACAACGAAGAACTGGACGTATGTCTAAGAGTCCTCCGTCCATTCCACCAGACCATAAGGTAGAGAAATTCTTAAAAGGTGTCAAACAACACTAGGTGTGTCAGTTTCCTAAACCACATCAGTCATTTCGTCTTCATCTAAAAAAAGACCTTGAGAGAACGGAAAAGATACTAGGTTGTCTACAACCGTCAAACTCATGACCACTCCTACACCTCTTTAACCTTGGGAACGTATGACAAAGACCTTCACGGTTTGTCACGTCATTGATACCCTATATCATACCTCCAAGGAATTATAAAATTTTTATCTTGGTCGTTAGGGTGAAGACCATAAATAGATTTTCTCAATTTTAGTCCTAGAACTGTTCTATAATCGTGAAAGCACAAACGGTGTCGTGATAAGGGTTATCGGTTCTACACTTTTGCAGATTTACAAGTAAATGTCCATTTAGTTATTTCTTTTATACCATATGTATATGTTACATTATAATAAGTCGGAGTTTTTTCCTTTAGGACGTTACACGTTGTTGTACCCACTTGGAACTCCTATAATACGTTTCACTTTCTTCGGTCAGTGTCTTCCTGTTTACGACGGACTAAGGTGAATTTAGTTTCCCACCTTACGTCTAACGGTCCCCGAACGTCTTCCTCTTTACTTAATGATTAGTTGTCAGTATTTAAAAAGACAATTCGTTCTATTTGTTCAAGATTTCCAGACGATATGTTGTAACATGGATATAAGTTGTTACGTCATAACATAACACGTGAATTTTAAAATTCTCCCTGTTTATTCATTAGAGTTTTTATATGTACGTTGAGGACGTCGAGTTAAGATCTTTTTATTTACTGGGTTAATTTTTTACCCGGTTTCTTGATTTATCTATAAAGAGGTTTCTTCTGTATGTCTACCGGCTTTTTGTGTACTTTTCTACTAGTTGTAGTGAGCAATAGTCTCTTTACGTTTAGTTTTGGTGTTACTCCATGGTAAAGTACGGTCAGTCTTACCGACGTTAGGTTTTCAGATTTCGTTATTTACGACCTCTCCCACACCTCTTTTCCCTTGGGAGAATGTGATAACCACCCTTACGTCCGATCATGTCGGTGATACCTCTTGTCACACCTCTAAGGAATTTTTTGACCTTTATCTTGATGGAATACTGGGTCGTTAGGGTAATGACCCGTATGTGTGGTTCCTTTGGTCTTGACTTTCTCTGTGCACATGGGGTTACAAGTAGCGTCGTGACAAATATTATCGGTCCTGTACCTTCGTTGGATCTACAGGTAGTCGTCTACTTACCTATTCGTTCGACACCATGTATATGTGTTACCTCATAATGAGTCGGTAATTTTTCTTATGTAAACTTAGTCAAGATTACGCCACCTACTTGGACCTCGGATAATACGTCTCACTTCATTCGGTCTTTCTTTTTGTGGTTATGTCATATGATTGCGTATATATACTTTAAATCTTTCTACCATTACTATTGGGACATACGCTCTGTCGTTTTCTCTGTGTCTACATATCTTGTCAGAAAACCTGAGTCTCCCTCTCCCTCTCCCACCCTACTAAACCCTCTAACCGTAACTTTGTATATATTATAGTATATTCTTTGCTTAACGGTCAGGTCCAATCTCCGTCCTATGTCCTACGAACCCCGACCATGTACCCCTACTGGGTCTCCCTACCATTCCCCTCTCTCCTCCCTCCCCACAAGTCCTACCCCTTGTGCACATGTGGGCACCGCCTATGTACAACTACATACCGTTTTGGTTATGTTATAACATTTCATTAATCGGAGGTTAATTTTATTTATTTAAATTTAATTTTTTATTTTGTTACTACGTTTTTCCTAATCTATTTAAGTTTTTTTTTCTCCCACCAAAACAAGAGTGGCGTTATTTTATCGTGTGGTGAAAACAAAAATTCCCTTGGGTCCCCTTTCGTCGTATCCAGTGGGAGAAGGGGAATAGACTATAGAGACCCTCAACCCTCACACCTCTGGGACCGGACTACTGTAGACTGACCCTCACAGGTCAACCCACCCTCTTTCCTACTACCGACGGGGTGACGGTGGAGATCGGAGAAGGGTGGATGTTTCCCTTTTTATTCTTGGTCTCCGGGGTCCGTGAGGACCCTCCAGACCAGGACTGTCGAAGGAGGCCTTGTTACTCGACTGTGACCTATCAGACGTTAGTGGGCGGTCAATGAGAAGGACAGTGTCGAGTTAGTCGAACAGTCCCGGACCCTTTCCTCCGCCCCAGAGACCTACACATCCAAGGCCAGCCTGTTAAAGTCTCAGGGATTTACGTAAGGTCGAGGGGTCCAAGACTCGGTTAACGAAACGGAGGGACAAAAATCTCCCTACAATTTTTTTTTTTTTTCACTGGTTGACTTACTCAACCAAAGTTAAAGGAAACGGATTTCTACGGTACACAACACAAGTACGACCACCAGAGGTCACGACCTCACCCAACGTCAGTTTACGAGTAAACCTCTCTTCCTCACTGATGACCTTTTACAGGTGGAAAGTGACATCAAATCAGAAGAGAAAGGTTCCGACTAAAGTCGAAAATATAGTAAGAAGGTTTCAGAGTCAGACGAGGTACGACCGACGACCTCTGTCGTCACTTCCCTGTGTCAGAAATGGACGATTCTCGAGTACAACAACCACATTAAATCAACTATTCAGTACAGACTGAGAAAAACGCTGGGGTATCTGACATCGGGTGGTCCGAGGAGACAGGTACCCTAAAGGAACCGTTCTTATGACCTCACCTAACGGTAAAAGAAGGGGTCCCCTAGAAGGGCTGGGTCCGTACCTTGGACGTAGAAGACGCAACCGTCTAAGAAATGGTGATTCGGTGGTCCCTTCGGGAGTCTCGAGTACTTCACTTCACTTGACTTCAGCGAGTCAGCACAGACTGAGAAACGTTGGGGTACCTGACATCGGATAGTGCGAGGAGGTAGATACCCTAAAAGGTCCGTTCTCACGACCTCACCTAACGGTAAAGGAAGAGGTCCCCTAGACGGGCTGAGTCCTTAGCTGGACCCAGAGGACGTAACGTCCGTCGGTGAAATGGACTCGAGTATCGACGGACCTTTACTCGTACGTCATCATCCTCACACCCCATCACCCTACCTCCCTTCCACGGACGGAGAGACCAATCACCCCAGTCTCGAGTCCGACCCCGTGTCCTGAAGATCCAACGTCCGGATGTAGACGATACAAAATATGTAGTGACACGTTTGACTATAAGTGGAGAATTGAAGACTCCCGGAGTCAAAAGTGGATACATTTCACCCTCCCTTGGGGAGACAAGACCGTTGGGAGACCTTGGTAATACTCCCTGTCTTTAGTCGACACTTCAACGGACCCTCTTCCCCTACGTTTATGCCGAATCCACGACTCCAGATACAAACGAGACAAACGATGACGGTCACTTGTTTCCCGATACTGACGTGGACCTCTTTTGTATGGAACTTCGAGAAGTAAAGAGACTCATACGGGTCCCAGCAGGGTCTTGGGGTTCTGGTGACAGTTATGACATCAGAACAACGTGAAGGGTTACTTCCGTACCGACCCATCACGACCGACCACCAGGTCGACAGGTCTATCTCGGGAGGGCCCTCGTTCAGATGCACTCAAGTCCGAACTACCACGGGTGGAGTATCTTCCCTCGACCTTCGTTCCTACTCTTCCCCGAAACGACGACATGTCTTACTCAAGACAGGACACCGATAGTATCAAGTATCATCCTAGACGGAAACAAAGGGACAGGAGAGGGACGTGAACCTACTTATAACCTTACAGCAACGGACCCACATCGTTATGATCTCCTTCCACCCTAACCTCCAGTGTCTCATTCGTTACGAGGACTCGCACCACGTCCCACTGTCCTACTCCTGTCTCCGTAGGACTACTTCCCGATGAGAGTCCAGTGTCCCCAGTCCTGTGGACACCTCCTGACCGGTAGGGAAGGGCCCTGTGATAAGAGGCCGGTGACTTTGACTACCTGAACGACAGGAACGTGAAAAGAGAGGTGAAACGAGAGAGATGAGGAGTGGAGAGGAAAAAGGAAAAGGAAGGAAAAGAAAAAGAAAGGGGATAGAGAGAGGGAAACAGAAGAGAGTCAGGGTTGAGACGAATCCATAGGGTGAGAGAGGTCTCAGTGAGTCGGGTCTCCGTTGGCACGTTTAAAGACAAGGGTAGAAATAAGTAATGATCGTATATGAAAAATTTAGAAACTACGACTAATATTATCAACGAAATTTTAGGAACAGACGATTAGGGTTGTATATGTAGAGGTAATAAACAGAAAAGAGAACTCTTAACTAGTATGAAAGGACAAGAAGTATACAATTCATTACATAAAAATTAACATAGGATGTGGGACACTCATATTATAACATCTCCGTGACCTAAAACAATATAAGAATACCTTTTACAACTAAAAAACAAACAAACAAACAAAATCGACCAGTAATTGACCCAACCTTCAAGAAAATAAGAGTTGATCCGTCGAAACTAGGACGAGGTACTCGGGTATCCAGTCGTCACTGGGTACCAAACTGTCTTAAATATATATCTTAAGTCCGAGGAACAGAAGTCTAGACAGGAATCTTTCCTCTAAGGGGAAAGTGAAACGTCTTCGATTCCAGAAGGACTTGAAATAGAAGACCAAGAAATTCAGTCTTTTGATACGTAAACGGAATTCTTTAAACCAGTGTAGAGTACCACGAATACCGAGTAGTGTCGAGTCTGTACCGAGTCACAGATAAGTTCAACTGAAACTTGATGGAAGTTCGATTTTCGGTATTTTTACCCTTCACTGAACACGGGGTAGGAAAGAAGGTGTACGGTTAAGAGAAGATCTTAGACGAACGAAAACCAGTGAGAGGTCACGGAAATCTATCAACATAATTATAAAAATTAAAACAGGTCTTAATTACCAATAACCTAATAGTGACCCAGGTTATTCTCAAGTGAACCAACATAGTTTCCACTTTCAGGAGAAAAAGAGGAAGTGGAAAAAATCTCACAAACAGAGTACCAAAGTTCTACTGACACCACCAAGTTCGGTAACACAATCGTAAGGTCCGACGTTCCTGCTACTTTCTCCTTCCCGTGCACAAGGGTTACATACCGTTTTGGTTATGTCATAACATTTCATTTTATTTCTTTTTTTTAAAGGAATTTTGAATTTTTTTTTTCTCTTTCCCGTTGTACACGAAAGGTCGACGTAGTCGATGGGAAATTTCCTATCAGGGTATTAAGAGGGGGTTACTGAAGATGGACGTAGAGTAACAGTCTTAAATTAACGTCTCAATACTTATACTTTACAATAATAATTCGACAAGTCAAGTCAACGAGTCAACACAGACTGAGAAACTCTGGGGTACTTGATATCGTGTGGTTCGAAGGGACAGGTGGTGGTTGAGGGTCTCGAACGAGTTTGAGTACAGGTAGTTCAGTCACTAAGGTAGGTTGATAGAGTAGGAAACAGTAGGGGAAGAGGAGGATGGAAGTTAAAAGGGGTCGTAGTCCCAGGAAAGGTTACTCAGTCAAGAAGGGTAGTCCGGTTTTCTCGAAGTCGAAGTAATAGTCAGGAAGGGTACTTATAAGTCCTGACTAAAGGAAATCCTAACTGGCCAAACTAGAGGAACGTCAGGTTCCCTGAGAGTTCTCAGAAGAGGTTGTGGTGTCAAGTTTTCGTAGTTAAGAAGTCGCGAGTCGAAAGAAATACCAGATTGTGAGTGTAGGTATGTATTGATGACCTTTTTAGTATCGAAACTGATCTACCTGGAAAAGTAACAGTTCATTACAGAGACTAAAAATTATACGACAGATCCAAACAGTATCGAAAATAAGTGTTCCTCGTTCACAGAAAATTAAAGTACCTACGTCAGTGGTAGACGTCACTAAAACCTTGGGTTCTTTTGTTTCAGAGAGTGAATAAAGAGGTAGATAAACGGTACTTCACTACTCTGACCACTAATAATTGACTAATAATTCTACCCGTGTAAGTATAAGAGTTGTCTTAATCTCAATTCAATCATTTCTTCCTCTCTCTTACTGAGCCATTGATTTTCGATAGGGTAAACTATCCCTACAATACCTCTCATTTTTATAATTACGTACAACTGACAAATCATGGTGAGGACCTCGTATCTTTCACGACGTATTTACAACTAAAATCATAACGACATTCAAAGTGTCGTCTGTATTAGTTCCCGTACTACCTTTAGGATTTCTCTCTATGGATCAGGTTGATCCGTACCTCCCCACTGTTTCTTTTGGAGGGTCTTCGGTTTGGACTTTCTGTCCATTTACGATTGATCCATTCTCTCCTTTCCTCAAGGTCCGTCCTCTTTCTCGAGACTCATATTCGAATCGTTACTCTCTGTCAGACAATACACATACCTATATCATTACAAGGTGTCTTACATGTCTTACCACTCACTTTTCAGTGCTGGTCATCAGTCCTGACCTTGTACCTTTCCTCAACTAAGTAGAGGTGACAGGTTTTCTCACGGGTCGTGTATTACGCCCTATTAAAAGAGACACCAACCCATCGTCGGTTCAATCTCACACATACTTGTGGGTACGTGTCTGAGTGTCTGCGAGTGTGAGTGTACGGACTGAATATTTTGACGTCCGAAGGGAACCCTCTCTTCGGACCATCCTTGAGACCAGGTTCTTGACGTCTGAAAGGTCGGAGACCCTCGAGTCTCGTCTTCAAGTCTCGACACCCGACCCACCAGTGACACCGGGCGACTCTCTAAACCTGGGGGAGTAAGTGGTATTCAGAAGGGTTTCTATTCCCGAAAGTTTTTGTGTGAACTGTTCAAACCAGTTTGTCCTTCTGTTCCCGACTATCACGTCCCTCCTCCGTTCCGACCTCGAACGACGGACTCGGAGAAGGTCGGAAGAGGAGGGTCGGAGTCGGTCGGACCCCGAGCGGGGGTTGAGGTATAGTGGAGCCCACACCCGAACCCCCTTAATATTCGTGAACCCGTGATCTACACGAACCCAGACACCCAAAGAGGAGACGAAGACGGGGAAGTGAACCCCTACTTCACAGGAACATCACGGTCGGTCCCTGAAAGAAGGTAGAACAAGAGAACGACGACCTCCGAGGAGGACCGAGTATTAGACAAAGAGAACTAAGGAGAGACACCATGGAGGGGGTCGAATCAAGTCAAGTCAGGTGTAAATAACGTGTCGACACTTCACGATCCCAGGACAGGACCCGGACCCTCTCACGACAAACCGTACACCACACACCACACACACACACACACACACACACACACACACACACACATAGTCCACTCATAAACTATAATCTATAAATTATAATCTGGTATCATCTAGATAGGTCAGAAGGAAAAGTGACACCTCTTTATAAGATACAATATCGATTTGATGTCAAAACAGGTAAGAAACAAGTGCCCATAAATCGAACAAAGTCCCCGAAACTATAAGTGTATTACGGATTCATACGGGGGAAGTCTGTGGATGGACGTCCACCCACTTACCGAAACCCCGGTCCGTCACTCTCCTCCTAAGGTCCCTACTTTACCGTTCACTGGGAGGGTTCGTTGACTTTGTTGAATAAGTGTGCACTCGACACTGACAGTGTTGGATGAAGGGGTATCAAAGGTACAAGAGTAGTTGTGAACTGGAATGTGTAAATTTTACAATAGTCATCTTAATACAGAAATAAACGAACAGGAAACATGAGTCTCAGGAGAACTCCTCCGAGACTTGAGGAGTTCCAGTCCTGATAAGTACAGAACGAATTGAAAATAAATTTAACAAAAAATTTTTAAGACGAAAGAAAGAGTCAACTAAATCCTTCAAATTAAGAGTAAAATCACCAATGAGAATTTGAAATTTGTCTATCGGTTCGAACTTCCATTAGTGGGAGTAGGGTAGAAAGTACGACATGAATAAGTCAAGTCAAGTCAACGAGTCAGCACAGACTGAGAAACGCTGGGGTGCTTAGCGTCATACGGTCCGGAGGGACAGGTAGTGGTTGAGAACCTCAAGTGAGTTTGAGTGCAGGTAACTCAGCCACTACGGTAGTTCGGTAGAGTAGGAGACAGCAGGGGAAGAGGAGGACGGGGGTTAGGGAGGGTCGTAGTCTCAGAAAAGGTTACTCAGTTGGGAAGGTACTCCACCGGTTTCATGACCTCAAAGTCGAAATCGTAGTCAGGAAGGTTACTTGCGGGTCCTAACTAGAGGAAATCTTACCTGACCAACCTAGAGGAACGTCAGGTTCCCTGAGAGTTCTCAGAAGAGGTTGTGGTGTCAAGTTTTCGTAGTTAAGAAGTCGTGAGTCGAAAGAAGTGTCAGGTTGAGAGTGTAGGTATGCACTGGTGACCTTTTTGGTATCAGAACTGATCTACCTGGAAACAACCGTTTCATTACAGAGACGAAAACTTATATGATAGATCCAACCAGTATTTAAAGAAAGGTTCCTCATTCGTAGAAAATTAAAGTACCGACGTCAGTGGTAGACGTCACTGAAACCTCGGGGGTTTTTATTTCAGATTATGACAAAGGTGTAGATAAAGGGTACTTCACTACCCTGGTCTACGGTACTAGAAGCAAAAGACTTACAACTCGAAATTCGGTTGAAAAAGTGAGAGGAGAAAGTGAAAGTAGTTCTCCGAAAGACCAAGGAGAAGTGAAAGACGGTATTCCCACCACAGTAGACGTATAGACTCCAATAACTATAAAGAGGGCCGTTAGAACTAAGGTCGAACACGAAGAAGGTCGGGTCGCAAAGAGTAATACATGAGACGTATCTTCAATTTATTCGTCCCACTGTTAGATGTCGGAACTGTGTGAGGAAAAGGATAAACCTTGGTCAGACAACAAGGCACAGGTCAAGATTGACAACGAAGGACTGGACGTATATCCAAAGAGTTCTCCGTCCAGTCCACCAAACTATAAGGGTAGAGAAAGTCTTAAAAGGTGTCCAATAACACTAGGTGTGTCAGTTTCCGAAACCGTATCAGTTATTTCGTCTTTATCTACTAAAAGACCTTGAGAGAACGAAAAAGGTACTAGGTCGCCTACAACCGTTAAACTAGAGACCAAGGAGACGGAAAAGATTTTGGTCGAACTTGTAGACCTTCAAGTACCAAGTGCATGACGACTTCGGACCGAACCTCTTAAAACTCGTAATGAAATGATTACACACTCTACTCACGTTCACACGTCATCAAACTCGTAAGACACCGTAATGGAAAGAAACCCTAACCTTACTTTTGACTGGAAAAGGTAAGGACACCGGTGACGACTCAAAAGGTTTGAACGACCGTATAACTCACGTCGTGAAAGTGTCGCAGTAGAAAGTCCTAAACTTTGTCGAGGTGACCTTAAGGTAGTGGAGGTGATCGAAACAAGCATCACTACGAAAGATTCCGGGTGAACTGAAGTGTAAGGTTCTACAGACTGAGATCTACTCACTAGTGTGGTAGTACTAATAGAACCAGTACTTCTAGAAAAAAATGTCAAGAAGACACATAGGAACGGTGGAGAATAAGTATAGAAGATGAAGACAATCCAGGTATGGTAAAGACAGGAAATAGTTCGGGTAGAAACGTACTTTACAAGGGAACCATAGAGATTAAAAGAACTTCTCTAGAGATCAGAAAGGATAAGACAAGAAAAGGAGATAAAGAAACGTAACTAACGACTCCTTCCGAGAGAATAGAGAGGAACGATAAAAAACCTTGAGACGTAAGTCTACGAATATATATAGGAAAAGAGGAAACGAAAACCGAAGAGAATAAAAGCGTCGATAAACATTCGGGAGGAGTCTGTCGGTAAAACGAAAAAACGTAAAGAAAAGGTACCCCTACCAGAACTAGGGACAAAGGACATGTCACAGTACTTGGAGTAAGGTATCAAGTAGTCCGTGAGATAGATAGTCTAGACCTGGGAATTTAGATAAAGAGTGAAGATGACAAATTAGTATTCCCTAAACTAAATCCAGTATAGACTTACCAGACCACCAAAAGCGATGAAAGAAGTTAAATTTAGACTTAAACCGTTATTCCTAAGGTACTAGAGTACAAGTACTAGACTCGGTGTCAGTCGAGGTTCAGAACAAAAACGACTGACATATCTCGAAGAGGTAGAAACCGACGTTTCCTATATTAGTTAGACTAAAGCCACAACTGGTAGACCACTCCAGGTACACATCTCAGAAGAGAACATAACGAACGGGGATTTAACATAGAAGTCCTTGAGATTAATCGGTATGAAATCTGGAAGAATAAAAATGGAGGTACAGAGAATCACAGAGAATATCAAAAGTACAAAATTAGAGACCCGACGTGATATCGTGAAGAAAAATTTTTTTAACATAACCTCATATCAATTAAATGTTACAACACAATCAAAGTCCACATGTCGTTTCACTAAGTCAATATACACATACATATAAGTAAGAAAAAGTCTAAAAAAGAGTATATCCAATATTGTATTATCACTCATTTCAAGGGTCACGATATCCAGGAACAACCAACAGATAGAATATATATCATCACATACATATAATTAGAGTTCGAGGATTAAATAGAGAGGGGGGAGGTGTAAAGAGGAAATCATTATTATTCCAAAAAAAAAAAAACTTTTAGACAGTCAGACAAAGAAAAATTTTTTATTCAAGTAAAACATAATAAAAAAATTTAATATAAGGTATATACTCACTATAATATACTATAAATAGAAACACACTGAAGTAAATTATACTGTTAGAGATGTAGGTAAGCACACTGACGTTTACCGTAATGAAGTAAGAAAAAAAGAAAATAACGTGACCTAGTCAACGACGACCACCCGAGAGAGATCAACAACGTCACACCCGACAAGAAACTATTCACACGTCCGAAAAGTAACGGTACCGAAGACTACGACGTCTCGTACCCGAGATCCGTACGTCCGAGTCCTCAACACCGAACATCCGAGATCTCGTGTCCGAGTCATCAACACCACGTAACGGGACTCCGCACATCTTAGAAGAGTCTGGTCCCTAACTTTGACACGGGGGATTTAAACGTCCGTTAAGAATTGGTGACCTGGTGGTCTCTTCAGTCGATGTAAGAAAAAATACTGTTTCATTATAAGGTAACACACACAATCAACGAGTCGGACACTGGGTTACTTGACATCGGGTGGTCCGAGGAGACAGGTACCCTAAAAGTCCGTCCTTATAACCTTACCCAACGGTAAATGAAGAGGTTCCCTAGAAGGACTGGGTCCCTAACCTGGACCCAGAGGACGTGACGTCCGTCTAAGGGTGGACTCGGTGATCCCTTCGGTTATAGAAGAAATAGGTCAGGAGACAGCTACCTGTAAATCCAACGAAGGTACAGAATCGATGACACTTATCAGGACGATACTTGTAACCCCACGTACACACGTTCAATCATAAAAGAGACTTATATACGGATCCTCACCCTAACGATCTAGTATTCCGTCGAGATAAAAATCAAAAATTTCCTTTAAGGTATGAAAAGAGGTATCACCAACATGTTTAAAGACAAGGGTGGTTACCACGTCCTCCCAAGGGAAAAGAGATGTGGAAAAGGTCATAAATAACAAACATCTGAAAACTACTACCGGTAAGACTGGTAATCACTCCACTATGCAGTAACATCGAAACTAAACGGAAAGACATTATTAATCACTACAATTTTTCTCTCTTCCGAATTTAGTTATTTTAATATTTAGTTTTTTCTCTTCAATGTTGACTGTGGTGTCTTCATGTTTCCTAGTATTGTCTGATGATGTTCGTTGATATACGGTTATTTTACCTGCTGGATATTCTTTACCGGTTCAAGAATCTTTCTATGTTGGAAAATTATGACTTTGTTCTTCTTTGTCTTTTATACTTGTTTGGTTAGTGTTCATGACTTTAACTTTGTCACTAAACTTTTGAAGGTTCTTTGTTTTTAGGTCCTGGTCCACGGAGTGTCTGTTTTAAGACAGTTTGTAAATCTCTTCTCAATTGTGGATAGGACTTTAAGAAGGGTTTTTAACGTCTCCTTCCTGTGAGGGTTCGAGTAAGATACTCCGGTGGTAGTGGGACTATGGTTTTGATCTGTTTCTATGATGTTTTCTTTTCTTTTACTGTCCGGGTATCTGTGTTTTTATGATCGTTTGGTTTAGGTTATTATGTAATTTTCCTAGTCTGTGGTACTAACTCACCCTAAGTAGGGTCCCTACGTTCCTAAGAAGTTATAGGTGTTTAGTTAGTCTTATTGTAAAGAAATTTAAACAGAATGTCGAGTTCTTAAGAGGCAAGATGACAAATTGGTTAAGTAACCATAAATTTAAAGTTCATAAACTTAAAGATCAAATTCTTTAAAATAGACAGATAAGTAGATAGACAAATAGTTTATCCGACCGGTAAAAATAATCAGAGACGAACTCAAAAGTTAAGGAACAAAATGAAACAAATTGTAAAAACTGAATAAATAAAGTGTAACAATATGGATTAGTAAGGTTACAGAGTTCAGGAAAACTTATATTAAGATGAGGTCTAAGAAAGACTACTAAGAGTGAATGACAGAGAGCACACAGAATTGTGGAAAGACTGACTCACGTTCGAGACAACTGGTGACATTTGGACCCTCCTTGGACACCCTGGACCTGACTACTACGAGGAGGTCTCCTTAAACGAAAGGAGACGGTCTACGGTGTCTCGTGACGACCAGACCCTGATGAAATTAAAGAACTGAACCCCAAAGGACCTGGTTCGTCTATCATATTTAAACTGGGTCTGGACACCTCAAGTCCCTATACCAATACTTAACAGTCGTCGGAAATAAGAAAATAAAAAGGAAAAACGGTGAACCTAGGTTCGGATTCTAGTTTAGAACCTGGGTTCGATAGAACAGAGGGAAACTACCACCCGTCTAAAAAAAAAGATCAAATTGGAAAGTGACTCTCATATTGGGAAGTTTCTGGAGTTGAAGACACACACCCTCTCCTCACCGCATCCCCTAGGCTAGTGTGTACACGGGTTCCGGAACAGGGGAGACAACGGTCATTTGGGACTCCAACGTCACACAACCGTAGTCGTTCATGACCCCTCGACCGGACCACACCGTGACCGAGAGGTCCGACCTTCGGAGAAGAGGAAACTGGAAACCTCTCAGAAACAAAAAACAACTCAAGTCGAGACGAAAATTTTTGAAAACCTGAGTCTCCCTCTCCCTCTCCTACCCTACTAAACCCTCTTACCCTTAAGATTGTACATATGACAGTACATTCTTAACTTAGCGGTCAGGTACAGACTGCATCCCACGTCGAACGAACCCCGACCACGTACCCCTGCTGGGTCTCTCTACAACACCCCTCCCTCCACCCTCCCCCCAAGTACAAACCCTTGCGTACATTCTTAATTTCTAAAATTTTAAATTTTTTTTATTTTTTAATTATTTTTTTTATTTTTCTTACCGTAACTTCGTACATATTATAGTATATACTTTGTTTAGCGGTCAGGTCCAAGCTACGTACTATGACCTACGAACCCCGACTACGTGACTCTACTGGGTCTCCCTACCATGCCCGTCCCTCCTCCCTCTCCCCAAGTCCTACCCCTTGTGCACACATGGACACCACCTAAGTACAACTACATACCGTTTTGATTATGTTATAACATTTCATTAATTGGAGGTTAATTTTATTTATTTAAATATAATTTTTTATTTTTCTAACAAACTATATAAAGTAGGTAATGAATAAAAAATTTTGGTCTTCAAACAAATAGACATCTTATAGTTTAGGTGTTATGGAGGTCCTCGTCCTTAGGAATAGTCCTAAAACTTCATTCTCAGCCTAAAGTCATGGTTGGTACGGTTTCAGATCGGGAGTTGGTAACGTAGACATTAACAAAATATAATACCTGTACAACGAGTCTCAAGGTCGTCCTTATGTCCCAGGACTCCGACTCCAGGCACAGAGTCTTTCGGTCTCCTCCGTGTCGGTCCCTTCTTTGAACGGTCGGTCGGTTCGATATTACTTACCGAAAGACATAAAGGTGGTAACCGAGATAATGGTAGTGACACGACTCCCCGGTGCACGAGTGGTACCGGGAAGGGGGATTCCGACTCCAGGTACAGAGTCCTTCGGTGCATAAGTGGTAGGGAACTTTGTCACTACCATTATCTCGGTCACCACCTTTACGTCCGTCTCTTCGGACCCTGCCTCAGTCGGACCCGAGTCGGTCCGTTTGTCAGACCAAACACACACACGAGTACGAGTCAACACAGGTCGAGAAACGATGAGATCCCTGACATTAGGTGGACCGAAGAGAAAGGTACCCTAAAAGGTCCGTTCTTATGACCTCACCCAACGGTAAAGGAGGAGGTCCCTTAGAAGGACTGGGTCCCTAACTTGGGGTGCTGAGAACGCAGAGGACGTAACCGTTCGCCTAAGAAATGGTGACGTGGTGGACTCTTCGGGAAGCCCTCGGACCAAATCGAGAAACGTTCAAGGAGTCTGAACCACGGACCAAGATCCAGTCCGTATTCAAGGACGATGTTTAACAAACGGACCAAATCGGACCCGACTGAGGTAGGATCCGAAGAGACGGACGTAAAGGCGGTAACCGAGATAATAGTAGTGACAAAGTCCCCTACCACTCACACACCAGGGAGTAGTGTCCCTGCAAAGGAATATCGAACCGACCGACTGTTCAAAGACGGAAACGAGACGGAGGAGACCGAAAGACTCTGTACCTGGAATCGGAATCCTGGGACACAAGGACGTCCTTGTGGTCGGACGAAAGGAAGGGTATGGATCCTTGCTCCGATCTTGGACGACATCGTGTACTCTCTACACGAATCTCCGAACAAGAGACCCTGACCGGGAAGAATCTTGGGAACATCTTTTGTCTGGAGTCGAGCCCCGAGACACTACTGGATCTCCCCACCCTACCTCCCTACCACCCTCCCTCCGACTTCCCCACCCCTATATACATATATATGTCGACTAAGCGAAACAACATGTCGTCTTTAGGTGTGTTGTAACTTTCGTTAATATGGGGTTATTATTTTAAAATTCTTTCTCTTAATTATCTTAACTGAACCTTTGAGATGTTGTTCTTATTTGTGATTCTTATTTTTTTCTCTCTGGACGAGTAACAGATAATTGATAATTTTAAAATCATACCTGTTCGTATAGACTGTAAAATTACTACCATTGTCGGTCTCACATAGTTCAAGGGTGTTACGTTATTTACTAAAAATAACTCTGGGGTAAGACAAGACTCTTGTCTTTACCCTTTTCTAGAAAGGTATCTAGTTCTATACCGGATCTCTACCCAAGGTTCCATATTACCCCAAGTACTCTCACGACTCTTCTCTTTCTCTTCAGTAGTGAGCGTCCCCTTCCCTTGTCCATCCTATAAGTAGTAAGTAGGGTAGTTGTTTGTGAGGAACCCGTGGATGATTCACGGTCCAAAAAACGACCCACAACCCGTACTTCTGACTGGAGTCCCTTGAAATTTTCTCGGACCGAGTTCCGTCTAGGGAAGTGTAGTGGGGGGGGGGGTTTGTAGATGGGATCAGGGAGTAACTTATCTACTTCATTGACTCCGGGTCTCTTCCCTCCCTTGACGGAGGTCTAACGTGTCGTTCACGAACATAGTGTCTCTATCACTCTTTCCAGTACTCTTTTCTCTTAGATTTTACTCCCCCGTGACTTAGAGAGGCGAAGGGACCTTTAGTGGACGGGTGATCCACTGGACCCGACGTCATACCTCCGGACCCCGGTCGGTGTCTGATGAGAGGACTGCCAGGACACTACTCGTGGAGACACCGAGGGTCTCCCACGACCCCGACCCCACCTCACCCACCGGGAGGCGAAGGGGAGTCAGGGATCCGTCCCGACGACCGACTCTTCAAGGCAAACGTCACAACCCCTCTCCTCCCCCCAGAAGAAAGAGGGTTGGGTAGTCTTTGGATACTCTGTCTTGGCTGAAATAGTCTGGGGTCGACACCGACGGAACCCGAATGACCCTCCACGACCCCGACCCTCGTTCCGAGTCCTGTCCGACTGTATCGGCTCTCCTCTATTAAAGTTAGACGTCAGAGGTCTAACTCCCTCTTTACATTTGTGTCCGACGGCCCGGTTCTCGGTACTCCTACCCACCCCCGTCCCTCCTCCATCGCCCGTGGGACGAGTGAAGAACGTCTCGAGTGAACCTCCCCTCGAAGGTAACTAACAGATACTGGACCAGGAAATGTCCCTATACTTCCTCGTCGACGAGACCGAAAACTCCAGGGAGACCCGGTTAGAACTGATTCACCCCTCCCAGAACCGGTCTGTTGAGAACGACACAAAGTGTTGATCGACACCCTGCAGGAACTCGTGCCATGGACGAAAGAGATATGGAGACAAAGGAGTAGACTTTTCACCCTTAGTATTATCTTGGTTGGAATATCCCCCGAATTAGAAATAAACAAGACGTTTATAAGTAACTCTTGGTAAATTCAATACGGGACAAGATTCGTAACTCCTCCGTCGAGACCTGCTTTATGTCTGGCGGAAATAAGTCTCGACTCTCACTTCGAAGTCACTCTTACGATGACGATTCAGTGAAGTCAACACAGGCTGAGACACGCTGGGGTATCTATCGTCGGGTGGTCCGAGGGGGCAGGGACCCTAAGAGGTCCGTTCTTGTGACCTCACCCAACGGTAAGGGAAGAGGTTGCGTACTTTCCCTTTTCACTTTCGCTTCAGCGAATCAGCACAGGCTGGGAGTCGCTGGGGTACCTGACGTCGGAAGGTCCGAGGAGGCAGGTACCCTAAAAGGTCCGTTCTCATGACCTTACCCCACAATGACGGAAGAGGTAGTCACTCTTATGCACCGAGTTTACGAACTGTGACCAGGTCCGTATCTCTTTTGCGGGACTGTTATCAATAACCAACACCACGAACAATACCAATTAATTAATTAAACTGGATCACGTCGGCGGAATGGGGAAGTGTACCGATTGAGTACGAGTCGGAAGTCATACGTCCACAAGGGAGGATGTTCTTCGGAAGGGACTAACGGATTCCCACCTAGTAGAGAGGGATGAGACAGGTGACTGGAAGGGTACGAAGTAATACCGTAGGTAGGTAACAGTGGTAGTCAAGGAACGAGACGTAGAGTCGGACCGATACACGAAGAGTTCCGTTCTGACCCGGAACAGGGTAGAGACCAAGAAGTCGTGGGGCGTATGACATCTACGAGTAATCTACAAACAACTTACTTACTAACACTCAAAAATGGTCTGAAGACTACGAGTCCTCTGAAACTGACGAGGAGTCTCAGATTCTTCCCTTCAAGAGTCGGATACTGACTCTTAGTCACTACTCCTTTAGTGTCCACTCGTCACGTCTAAAGACAGATACACACGCACACGACTGTTAGCGACTGTAAACAATAAATGGTATCGACTTGTGACAATCCTCAAGAAATCCACCTATATTGAAGTCGGGTGTCGATACCCTAATTTTTTTATAATAAAAAGGGTCTGAAGGAACCACCAGGTCACCAATTCTTAGGAGAACGGTTACGTCCCTTGTACCCAAACTAAGGACCAGGTCCTTCTAGGACGTACAACGCCCCGTGGTCTTGACCACATGGTGTTGATGACTCGACACGAGAACTCGGACGCTCGGTGTTGATGACTTCGGGTGCGGGAGATCTCAAGTACGAGACATCATTCGTTTCGGACACGTGGTGTTCATTCTGGGACACGTTGGTTTTATTTTAATCTTTTGACTTTTAGTTTCATTTATAATTTTTATAATAAAAGGGGTCAAAAGTCTACTCCTTTGTTTCCGAGTCTCACCAATTTATAGAACGGATTCCAGTGGGTCGAACACTTACCCACCTCAGTCCTAAACTTGGGTCCATCTCGTGGAGTCTCTTCCGTTACCGTGGGGTGAGGTCATGAGAACGGACCTTTTAGGGTACCCGCCTCCTCGAACCATCCGACGTCAGGTACCCCGGTGATTCTCAGCCTGTGCTGACTCACTGAAGTGAAAGTGAAAAGTGAAAGTACGTAACCTCTTCCTTTACCGTTGAGTGAGGTCACAAGAACGGACCTCTTAGGGTCCCTACCCCCTCGGACCACCCGACGGTAGATACCCCAGCGTGTCTCAGCCTGTGCTGACTCGCTGAAGGGAAGTGAAAAGTGAAAGTACGTAACCTCTTCCGTTACCGTTGGGTGAGGTCACAAGAACGGACCTCTTAGGGTCCCTGCCCCCTCGGACCACCCGACGACAGATACCCCAGCGTGTCTCAGCCTGTGCTGACTTCACTGAATCGTCGTCGTCGTCGTCTCGTGGAGGTCCCGGTTACGACAAACCGGGAAAATGGGATGTCAGAGGGTCCGGACACACACCACACACCCGTCCACCCGTACCGGTTCCCACCGAACACCGTCCAGACAGGACCCGTCGGGCAGTAGGATTCACTCGGCACCGAGACTCGTCCGGAACACGACTCCCACCGTCTTTCCTTTCTCGACTTCAAAGTCCAGGTCCACTGTCTTGTTCCCTCCGACCGTCGTACACGACAACACTTTGGTACTTATTATTGGGCGCACCGGACTCTTCGGCAGGCGGACGGAGATCCCTATGGATCACTCCACCTACCCGACCCTTGTGAGTCAGACGTCCTCACCCTCGACGGCGTCCAGACTCTCCAGTGTCGAACCATGGTGTATAAATAAATGACCGGTTAAAAGTGTAAAAGTCGCTTACATAAAAAAATTTCACTTCACAACCAGCGAGTCAACGCAGGTTAAGAAACACTGGGGTACCTGACACCGGATGGTCCGAGGAGACACCCTAATAGGTCTGTTCGTATGACCTCACCCAACGGAAAGGGAAGAGGTTCCCTAGAAGGGTTGGACCCTAAGTTTCGGACCAGAGGACGTAACGTCCACCTAAGGAATAGTAGACTCGGTGGTCCCTTCGGGGTCACTGTACGACTCTCCGTGTCAAGTCAAGTTAAGTTAGTGAGTCAACACAGACTGAGACGCTGGGGCACCTGACGTCGTGCGGTCCGAAGGGACAGGTAGTGGTTGAGGGTCTCGGACGAGGTAACTCAGCCACTACGGCAGGTTGGTAGAGTAGGAGACAGCAGGGGAACAGGAGGACGGAAGTTAGGGAGGGTCGTGGTCTCAGAAAAGGTCACTGAGTCAAGAAACGTAGTCCACCGGTTTCATAACCCTCAAAGTGGAAGTCGTAGTAAGACAGGTTACTTGTAAGTCCTGACTCTCCGTGTCACAGAAAGTGGTTAAGAAGTTCGAAACCAAGAGAAACAGTCTCGATACCAACCTTTCTAAAAATCCTTCAACCACTTACGAAAAAACAGAAACCCCACGAAGAGTTACGTATTGACAAAGTGTGAGTCCTCACGGAGACACACACGGAACGAAGTATAGGGACGGTCTCCGAGACTGAAATAAAGAGTCCTTCTTTCTTCGTAATCCCTACTTTACGTCTTATTCTGGGGACAAGACGGGAGTCCTCGGCTGTCAAAGTACCCTCTCACTTCGGTCCTTGGTTTACTACTAGCGAGTCCCGCCCCTCCCGACGTGACCTCCTCGTGTCTCCCGCGCGACCCTTGTTGACGATTACGTCGGGTCTCTCTCCCTCTCTCAGAGACTCTCGAAGGACTTCCTTTACCGTTGACCCGATCCTAAACTTCCTACGTAAGTTCTTTTAATCCCTTTGTTTCATCCCCCTACGAAATCACCTAACATCCCGTATAACAGTGATGGTCACGTCCTTTACGTTCTCCGTACCCAAACTAGGGACCCAGCCCTTCTAGGGGACATCCTCCTTTACCGTTGGACGAGGTCATAAGAACGGACCCTTTGAGGGACCTGTCTCCTCGGACTACCCGATGTCAGGTACCCCCATTTACGGTCATCCCTCTCTCCCAGGTCCCATGAGTCCCAATCCCATTCCAAACCTACCTCTCTGTACACACAAACATACACGTATACACAAACACACACCAAACACATACAGTCACACACAGAGACGTGTAAGCATATAGTCTCTTCCGTCACTGACGTCTTAATATTACTTTTAAAGATGAAGACACAAAAGACACTTTTTGGGAATACGTCACATTGTGTACTTCTTAGTAAATGTAAAATCACACTTGTGGAAATATCCAAAGAAAGAGTTTCTTCCGACCTGGGAACTTTCTCTTGTCCACGACTTTCTGTCCCGTCCTGTGGGGCAGGTGTTAGTCAGTACGAGGATGAGATAACGTAAGGTGTTTTGAGAGTTTTGGGAGGACCTTGGACGACTATAAAAGTCGGACATAGGGGAACCTCTCCATTATTAGAACAGCAGACGGAGCGCGACGTCCTTTGACTCTTTAGACTATAAACGGGGTGTAAGTTGGGACCGATTGGGACACCTCCCCTTCCCTGGGAGGAGTAAGTCTCCGAACCGAACCCGTTCGGACTCCTCGGTCCCGGACCGAGACTCCCTCACCCGCCCCCCACGACCCGTCCGACGACCGGGTCAAGTGACAGGGACCGGGAACGGTACTAGGGTCGACACCATGGGAGGAAAACTGTCTAATTTTGGTACCTAGTGGGGTAAGTCTCTTCCGAGGTTATTGGGTTCGGTACATCTAAGGTTTCTCCCCCCGTACTTAACACCCTACTTTTCACACGAAACTCCCCTATCTCCCCCCATGTCCCTTCTCGACAACACCGTTGTCACATACAGGGTGGCCGTCCCCCGGAGTCCCACCTGAACAAATGTCGACTCGTCGATCTTGGGATCTGGCGAGGTGGGTGACCGGGGACCTAACCGATTGACCGGCTGACGGACCGACCGGACGAGACCTGTTGTGACCACCTAGGCGCCGTCCGTCCAGAGGCCCACCCTGGACCTCCATATGGCGGGGAGTCTTCGTCGTCTTTATTTTGGAGAGGTTTTACCTTGACGGAGCCAGTCCTAGACGACCAAACTCGAGGACCCCACCGTCCGAGGAGAGAGTCTCATCTCGACTCGAAGACTCCTCCGACCTTGAGTTCCGGTCCGGGGCTCGATGACTCCCGTCCCTGGGTTCCCACCCCTGATACCTGTCGTACAAGGACCTGACCCTCGGTCTCTGGATGTTTCGAAACAGTGGACCCACCCTCACCTTCTGAAATCGACCTTCTCTATACTCTGCAACCAGACCGACTTGAAAAGGTAAAAGGACTTGTATTACTCTCATCATTAGTACTGATGGAAATTTATTAGGGTTGATTCATGATCTATATATACACACACACACACGTACACACGTGTGTCTTGTAGACACATAAGACATAACACACACAAACACGAGTCAACATAGACTGAGAAACGCTGGGGTACCTGACATCGGGCGATCCGAGGGGACAGGAACACTAACAGGTCCGTTCTTATGACCCCGTCCAACGGGAAAGGAGGAGGTCCCGTAGAAGGACAGGGTCCCTAACACAGAGGACACAACCGTCCGCCTAAGAAATGGTAACTCGGTGGACCCTTCGGGGTATATCAGATCTATTGCATGTAATATGTATTTGTTTGACTGAAGAAATTTATCAGGTCACTACACCCCACTTTGTTTCTTCCTTACCTGTGAGAAGTATAAGACCGTGATCTCTCACCGGTTTCGTCTTAATCTGGGTCCAGGTGAACTGGAACCTCGTTCACAGGAAACGACAAGTCGGGTCGTAGGAGACACGTAGTCCTGGTCGGGTGACGAACGTGCCGGGACGTCGGGAAGATTTTAGTTCTCCGTCCCCTTCTACCCGAACGACCCCTGGACGGACAGGGACAGACAGGAACGGGAGGTGTCCGGTCGAGGCAGTCCCTTTCCGGTTCGAGTTCCGGTGTACTCCTCAAGGGCTCGACAGAAAGTAGGCCAGGGCGCCAATAAACAAGTCGTACGTCACGTTTAAAGGGACAGAGTTTTGTACCTTAGACCATGTCGAAACGGACCTAGTTACAGGTCCGGGAAAGTTCAAGACCTCTTTCAATGAGGAGAGGTTTCAAGTCTGGACGGTCTGAGTTATTGAGGTGTTTTTACGAACCTACTTTTAACGAGGTTCGTTAGGGTCGCCTTTCGGTCGTGGAGTGGGGAGCAAATTTCAATACTAGGAATAGTATTAATTAAGTTATTTCTTCATTACACGAAGTTGGATCCGTCTCTCTTATTAAAAGACAGGACTGACCATATTTGAAAGTTGATCCCTGTAAATTTGAGACCCAGACTCGAGAGAGTCGTTCATTATTTAACGTCTGGGTCCGTCCCGACGTCTTGGGGCAAATTCGACGCCATTTGTCCGGCGCTAACTTCTCTCCTTCTAAACCTAAGCCCACCCGTCGAGGTTATTTATCGTCTCACAACAAATACTTCGGGCGTCAGGGCCGACCGGAGACGGAACTCTTTCCGTCATCGTAAACGAACAACTTTCGTGGTCTTGTAAACTAGAGCGTCAATCTCCTGGGTGGAACTCAGAACTTAGATTTTAGGTAAAGGAAGGTATTGACTTTCCATCCTAATCGGACTGAAGATTTGTCTGATTGTGTAAGAGGTCACCTCTATGACTGAACTACTTGGTTCGGTCGGGTAGGGTCTCAACACAAAGGAGAAGAAAGGAACCTCCACCGTTGCTAATTTCAACGAAACCCTAAACAAAACTCGTGCAAGTCTCATTTGTCACGAGGGCCTAATAAGGTCTTCGGGTAATCCAAATGTCTTTAATTTTCAAATCGTTAGTTTCAGAAACCTTTGTTCATTTTTATCTTTCTTTCAGTCAAAATTAGGTTTGTCGAAAGTCTTACGTATATTACCCTTTTCTACTTAGGTTATAGGTAACAAAAGACTTTTTATTAAGTCACTACCCCTTCGTCTCAAGAAATTTCATTAATTTAAACCTTTGTAGTTCCGCTAACAGACTGAACATAAGAAAGTAAGGACCGCATTCTAAAACCTATGGAGGAAACACTTGACTGTCGTTCGGACGTAAGGTCTTGACTTCTCCCGGAAAGAGCAGTTAAAACACCCAACTTTTGTTAACACAATAGCCACGTGTAAGGCGTGGTAGCTGGGTTCGAACGTGTCTCTACGTGACACTGTTCCGAGTGACTGCGCCATTGGAAAGGTTTGGCGCGTCGGAACGTGTCGCAATATAGGTTCTGTTTATCGGTCAAGACCTCTTGACTGACTCGTATGAGTGCCTACAATCGGTAGTTTTGTGTCTTTCATGTGTGTGATCTGTCGGACGTGAGAAAAATATAGTATTTTTTTACACTTCTCAACGGAGACCTCTTCCTCTTCGTCGGGAAACTTTGGATCTATCTCCCTTCCTCTTGAGTCCACTCTCCTACCCCGTCGATTAGTTTATACAGTCCAGACCCATGGTGGAGAAATGTAGGAAAGACCCCGTACCTCTTTATTTTTATATAGACACCTCTTTATTCTATACTCATTATTAACGTATGGTGTCTACAACTAGTAAGAGACACCTAAACATTCCTTTTTTCATTTTAACAGAATGGAACATAAACACAGTGAGTGAGTTCCGTGTCTCACATTTTGACCTCCGACTACACCGAAGTCGAGGACTGTGGTTTATAAAGACCACGACCACAGAGTCCCAGAAAAGAAAGGTCAGTTACAAAAAAGAAAACAACAAAAAAAAAAATTCACTTCTATTGGTATGTCAAATACTAAACACCACGACCGATGAGTTAATCTTCTATTTCTCTTTGAGATAAAGACAAAACATCTATTCAAGTAAACATCGGAAAAAAGTCTAAGGTGTATATTCGCTATAGTATACTATAAACAGAAAGAGACAGACTGAATGAAGTGAGTTATACTGTTATCTTCTATTTGAATACCAATGACCCCATTCCCTTCCTCCCCATTTAACCCTCTAACCGTAACTGTATATGTGTTATGATGTATATTTTGTCTATTGATTACTCCTGAGAGACATATCGTGTCTCTTGAGATGAGTTATGAAACGTTACCGGATATACCCCTTTCTTAGAATTTTTTCTCACCTAGATACACATACATATTGTCTAGTGAAACGACATGTCGACTTTGATTGTGTCGTAACATTAGTTGATATGGAGTTATTTTTTAAATTTTTTTCTTCTACTTTTCTTTCTCGTTGAGTTGTTATCCATTCATGAGTTCCGACGAATCGCCGACCCAAGACAAAGATTCGTAAAGGTGACACTCGCGATGTCCGGGAAAACAGCAGGTCAACCCCGGGGAGTCACCGAACTTACAGTCGTCGTAGATCACCCAAGACTGTAACAGAGGGGTTACTCTTTACCAGAACTTCTAGACCCCCGAAGGAAAGAGTTTAGACCCGGTCCTGATGACTTCCTAAAGTTTGTTTGGGGTATTACTCCGACTTTGACCCGTAGTCGCCCATGGGACCCTACTTTCACGTTCATTTCGCCCCTGACTTTAGGTGTTTCACCCCCGGGTCAACGAAAGTACTGTGTGTGTAAACTCGGTCGTGTAAACTGGTTGCGAGTGTTGGGGACGGGCTCGGGGGAAGATGGGGGGTTAGGGAGAACCTAACTAATTTAACCGAGTTCTACTGTGGTTATTAACCGAGTTCTACCCCGAAGCTGTCCGGGTTACTAGGTATAGAAGTGTAAGGGATTTTAGTCAGGAAAGTCGAGACACAACCTAAATCCTACCAAATGTAACCGAGGCAGTGTTTGTAAAATTATTTCAGGGTCTCTTTGGCGTTTGCCCACTGTAGTAACCTACCACAATTTTTTTTTTCAGGGTAAAACATTCTCTCTCCGACCCGGAGACCTCACACTAGTGCCAGACAGGCGGGACAAACCAGTAAGTTGTTAGTAGACGACATTAATCCTGGTATTATAAATTTTACCCCATGCTGCCGTCTCCCCCATCACCGGTCGTTTCCTGTAATCGATTGCTCCGTTTTTGTTCATACTTATAAAACTGTATTCCATCGGTTCTTCTACTTGTTGGTGTCCCACCCACACACCGGGGTCCCGACTCCCCGACCGTCGAACCTGGACCACCTCCGCGAACCTCGTGACTACACTCCTGTCGGGGGAGCAGGGGACAGGGTCCCGTACCTCTACCTACCGTGTCGGTCCGGGACCTTGACTCCTGGGTTCCCGACCTCTCCCCTCGGCAAGTCTCGGTCCCTAAGAGTAATCCTCCCGAAGAACGCCTCCCCATCCGATGTCCCTTAAAAGTAGAAGAAATATGAGAAGACAAATGAATGGGACTTGTAAGAGATTCCCGAATATAACTAAAATATTAGTCCTTTTTATAGTTGTTACGAAAAAGTTTTTAATCACATCGTTAACACTAATACGGGTTACTAATATTAATATATAATCTGACTTTTACAGGTCTCATTTTACGTGATAAGTACAATTACCACCAAGAGAGACCCATAGATCTACCTACTCCGAAAGTAGAAAACGAGAAGAAACTCAATAAAGATATCATCTATTTTTTTTAATCTCTTTTCACTTTGTAACTTTAGACTTCTTTTACTTAAACTAAGTAAACCCGTACCTAATTTTATATACACAACGGGGAAGGGAGACGTTTTTTATGTTCAACGACTAAATCAAAACATAACATAAAATTTTTATATAAAGTGAACATATTAATAATTGACTGTTCTTCGTTCTATAAACTTTCACCGTCTTAGGTCGGAGGGTCGACTCCTTCCCTGTACGCGGCTAGAGGGACTCACAGCCCTGGTGTGACAGACTCCACTCACCGACGCGAGCACCCAGGGGGTGGGGGACGACAACGAGGGAGCCTTTCCCGATCGCGTAAACTACACACAGAGGAACAGTCGGACGACCCGACTTCAGTACAGCCTCTAAAGGGTCTTATTAGCTAGGTAATACCGGTAGTGTTAATTAACTGAAAAGACACTGAGTCCCAGTCAGACTACGGTCTTGGATGGAACTAGCAAAAACAATGACTCTCTAAAGTCCTAACAAAACAAAGTAAAGGAAACATTTTCATAGGTGTCAATATACCAAGTGTGGCCTCCCCTCCTAGACCCTTCGAATCTCAGGTATACTTTTTATTTTCTCACTTTGTCTCTGACATACTACAAATACACACGTGCGAGGACGCACGGATACGTGTACACTGAAAAAAAGGACGTAAAAAATTTTACGTAGAAAATTTCCGGCTTAGACCGGTAATGAAGAACGATTACGGTACGGAGTGGACCGACTGACCCCAAGTCTGTGTACCTCTTATGGATAACCAAATTGATTTATGTTATGTGGATTGCACTTCAGGATAAGGAGTACGATTTGTTTACGTACTTTAAACGTGTTACGTTTGATTGACAAAATCGAAGACAAACTGGGAGTCTATAACGACCCTAATAAGAAAGGAGGGTCGAAGTAAAAAAGAGTCTTCCTTTCATCTTTCCTCACTCTACCTACACTCTACTTTAGAGAAAAGACAAAGAACGACACACTGGTGTCCGTTCAGTAGATTGGAGAGATTCTGTGTCGAAGAGACTAGACATTTTGTCTTTATCACAGGTAAAGACCCCCAGTAAACGTGTGAAAGACCGTACTACCTACCTTTCGTAGATCTTGTCTAAGACAAAACAGGTCCAATTGTCTCCTTCCACTTTAAATCTTCAAATCCACCGTACTCTCTTCTTGTAACTTGCTAATTTTTTCTAACATCAAATTTAATATCGACTAAGTGAGACCCTCTAAGTATAGAAGAGACCCTCGAGTCAAAAGGGTGAATATAGTGACCCCTCCGTCTTCACGTCTCACACACCACACACCTCACCAGTTCTCGGGTCCAGTCCTCGGGTCGATGGACCCAAACTTAGGGGTGGTCCACTGGAACCCAGTGAAGTGACATGACACACTTAAAGGAGGAGCCATTTTGTCTCCGTAACACTCTTACTTACACACCTATAGGAACGTCGTTCCACCGTCACTCCACATTACTCATGACACACGCACAATCGAAACGAATGTTCCTACAAGAAACTCCAGGGAAGACTGAGAGCTAAAAAGTAAAGACGAAGGAGACTGGAGTTTAAAAGTCTCTTTCCGGCTAAAAATAAAATAAGATGTTGTACTTCCATTGACGTTTGTATAACAAGTTTCTTTTATTTTCCATGAAAAGTCCGAAATCAGACGTTATTGAATTTCCTTTCCTGGGTCTTCCTTTTTTTTTTTTTTGTTTTTTTTGTGGTTTTGGGTTCCTGGGTCGTGACAGAACTAAGACATGTTTACAAGCGGAGGAAGTTTCTCCGTTCTTCCGTTCACGACGGTCTAGACTAACACGTCTGGGCCTCCTAGACTAGCGGGCAGTGATTCCGGTGATTAGTTTAAAGGTAGGTTATACGAGTGCGTCCTAAAGGACTAGTTTGTGAATTCGACGGGGAGACGTGGGGGTAATCGATTGTACAAAATATACGTCTCCCCAGTAGTTTTCACATTAACGGAATTTCTTTGAATTAGGACGTAAGAACAGTTGAGCTTCTATCGATTATTATGAGCGATCACTATAAAAAAAGGTTGTTGTTCTTGTGTGGTCTTTAATTCTAAAACAAAAATTAGAAGGAGAGTCGTCTACAACTTTGGGTCCACTTGACAATAGAGAATACCCGGTCCAATTCTTTATTTTTTTCTCCTTAAAAGAGATTTTAATCAACTGAAAAGACTCTTTTGTGTAACGACGGTGCGCCACGATCTTCTGATCTTACTCGACCCTTCTACGTTTGGGTCACCAAAAAGTCTCAGCTACATTGCAATAAGACCGGAGGTTCAAGTCTGAAATGTATATTTATAAATATTCCTATAACGTAAGTAAAATGTAGTATAATTAAACTAGTCGAACGTAAAACCTCCCGACGTTTTCTTCAAATGATCTACGGCTTACTTTTCCACGGGGTGTTTTACTTTCATGTCGTCTTCTTTTCCTACTACATTAATAACTAGAGTCACAATAAATTATCGATAACATAAATTAACCATTTACACACCATATATAATGTAACCATTTAATGCACTTATATAAGATTTGTATAGTAAACGGATTGGAAAGTTATATAACGATACAAAATACTGAAGATCATAAGAACAAACCAGTCAAATAGTCCCTTAATAAAAGAAATTTTAACTCCCCAAAAAAAATTTCGAGAATAGAGTGTTTCCACAAAAAGTATAAACTTCGGCTAAAAGACTAAAGTAGAGTTTATTCGTGATTCACGTTTACACAAAACCCAATAGAAACGACACAAAAAGGAGAAAACAATTGTCCAACTTTGATCGAAACTGGACTCTTCGACAGTACAAACAGTATAGACACACGTCTGCCCATAGACGTGTACACACAAACGCGCGCGCGTGTGTGTGTGTGTGTGTGTGTGTGTGTGTGTGTGTGAGAGTGCCTGTGTGGTTGTTGGGAGCGACCCTGAACGTCAAACTTACTCTTTCCCGGGGTCAGTCCGACCCTGTTCGTCCAGTCCTTTAAATTGGACTGAGAGGGTTGGGGTCAGTAGTAGTCGTCCCAGACTTTTCCGGTCCAAACAGTCCTGAGTTCCTAGGAACCACAGACTCACCGTTTTGGCTAAACTCCAGGACAGACAGGACGGGATTGTAAACGGGGTCCTAAGGAGGTGGGAGTGACTGAGAGGGGAGAAGACACGTGCCCACGGGCCACAGGGAACTACCCCCATGTCTCACTGACACTAATGGGGACCGAGGTGAAATTCCATTTCAGTCCCCAGTGAACGTTCCTGAACAAGCTGACGAAACCCTCCTGTCTCTTTTACACAAGGAACACAAACACCCTCCTCTAGTCTCGGACGGTGCTCCCGGACCCCTCCGGCCGTACTTTACCCGGGTATATTGTTTCTCTCCTTGCACCTTGTGCAAAGTTGGTAAACACCTCTAGATCCATTGGTCTGTTCGGACACCCCCTCCCTCCCCGGAGGGAAGAAAGTCTACTCTTCTAATTCACCGAGTAGCTACAGTATTTCCAGAAGTCGTCTTAGACGGGGGTTAGGGATCCTATTTTGGGTCGAGACGGGTGGAGACGTCCGGAGGAAGACAAAACAGGAGATGAGGTGACTCGGAGGGTTCGTTCGTGACACGAGACCGGGGACGCCCCCTGTGTATACGCATGTGTCAGTACAGGTTGTGTCGTGAGGGAAACTGAAGCTACTGACACCCCAGACCTTGACACATCTGTCTTTTCTTTCCTGTAAAGGATAGACAGGATCTATAGAGACCCACCCTGTGGGACGCTCCTTCAGGAGTCGGCAGAGTCGTAGTTAACAGTACGCACCTCAGTTCCCCTCCGAACCCTTCTCATGAAAGGTTTAAAGGTAGTCGTGGAAGGAGGGTTGGTGGCTTTCATTTCAGAGTCCATCTATTTATGTAGCTAATTTATTATTTATTTCTTCGTTTAATGTTAGATTCTGTTACAGGAATAATTCGTTGGAATCGAGACTCCGTTTAGAGGATCGGTAAAGGGACACAAGAATTGTTTAAAGACGGGACTAGGAGAAGACATATTTACAACTCCGTCAGAGACGATTGTTCCCCGATCTCACCGGTAAAGTTGTATAGAGTAAATAAAGGAATAAGAAATTTTATTAGTCCCAAAACTTAACCCGAATTTGGTCGAACCCATCCCGTCTCCGTCTCTTTGCGAAGTAGAGTCCTGTCAAACTCGACGATCACCTTCTGACCAATAAACTAACGAGGCTTACCGGGTACGGATTAAACTCTTTTGTCAGTTGTTAAACTGAAAATTTCAAAAAAATACAAACAAATAAATATCTTGTTAAATTATAAAAAGATCAACTTTTATTTTTCCAGGGATTGTCTACTTACGTTTTGAGTAAACTATACAATTTACGGTACTCAAGTCTCTTACAGGTACGAATGAATCGGGGATTTACAATACCTGGTCGGAAGGGTAAACTGTCTACCCCGACGACCTCCCTTTCCTGAAGACGCCTCACCGTCGCACTTAGTAGTCCGTCGTTTACTGGTCGTAAAGACAGCACACACAATCAGGGAGCCAACACACGTTGAGAAACGCTGGGGCACCAGACATCGGACGGTTCGAAGAGACAGGTATCTTAAGAGGTCCGTTCTTATGACCTCACCCATCGGTAAAGGAAGAGGTCCCCTAGAAGGGCTGGATCCCTACCTTGGACCCAGAGGACGTAACGTCCGTCTAAAAAAAATGGCAGACTTGGTGGTCCCTTGACCCCCGTAAAAGGTTACTCAAATATATTTATCTTATCCTACCAGTGTTTCTCTTACCAGAATCAATGAGACCCGTCGGTGTATTGAACTGTGTCGAGTCCTTCATTAAGGTTACAGTTCTCAAAGTGTATAAAAAGTTGAAACAAAATGGTTTTGCGTAGACGACAAGTCTTTGTAGAAGTGCAGAAGATCCTCTTTGTAGAGTTTTCCTGTTACCCTTATAAAAGATAAAAATATTACTACAGACTAGAAAATGGAAACCCTCTAAACATAAATTTGGTTGAGTCGAACGGTTGAAGGGAATTTCTTTTTCAGTAATTTAAAGGTTAACCTTTAAACTCGTATTTACTCTCTAAAGTTTACTTTTGTCGTTCCTTAAGCCATTTCCGTAGACTAGGCCGCAGTATGAGGGTTTAGAAGAAATTTAATCGAGATACAGTTTTCCGATACACCTTTCTGGAAAGGAAAACAGACTATTTCCTTTTTAACCTTGTTATAGCGAAGTGAAATCCTAGGTCCGCTAGTAAACCAAAGTAAGGTTCCCCTCAAAAAAAAAAAAAAAAGAAAAATTTGAAACCAGACATTGACGTGTACACATCCTGACTGAAATTAGTTAAAGAGGGTATTGAAATAACGGTACATTCGATAAGAGATGAATGACTGGAAGACAGTTTAGTCTGACCACCTAGAACAGACACTATCCCGTAATCGAGGTGGTCGTCTCTTTATAAAATCAAGTTACACATATTGTAACGAAACCATCTTCTTTTATTTCCAAGAAGACGTTTCCGTCGACCTCTCGTTCTACTCAAGTAACGGGGTCACGGAGGACCCCGACAAGGAATAGTTTCGTACACTAAGGTATAGTTTTTTTGCACTGGTACCTCTTTGTGAATTTCTGGGTACTGAGGTAATCTTAGAGGAGGTCAAAGTGAGTGACGAAAGAGGACCCGAGAGTCACTGGTTCTATTAAGAAATGGTTCTGAATCTCGTACTCAGACAGGAGTACCCTTCCAGAAGGGTCTCTTCGATACTGGGATGTTCGGACTACGGTAGAGGGTAAGATTCTAGTCGGACCAGGAAGTCAGAGAGATCACTACACTCACAAAGACTACGCCCCGAGTTCAGTCTCCCTCGTTTTCAGAATCACCGTGTCTGAAGGACCCTTTTTTTCTACCTGATCCAACGTCGGTTCAGTAATCCGGTGTAGTCTCTGACAACAAAGACCTTAGACACGAAGAAAGGAAGGAGGTGATTAAGATAGTTGTTTGTGACTCCCTGAAGGGACCCCAGGTCACCAATTCTGAGACGTAAAGGTCTCGTCCACACGTCCAAGTTAGGAACCAACCCCTTGATTCTAGGACGTATGGTACTCCACGTTGACTTTTTTTTTTTTTTCCGTCGTTGTTGTATTTTGTAACTACTCATGGATGAGACACAGAGACACAGTTAGATACGGTCCTTGTATACCGGAGTACGGTACCCCGGAATAACACTTAATCGTTTGAGGTCTTTTTATAGATGAAAATAACTGATGTGGTTTCGGAAACTGACATACCTAGTGTTATTGGACACCTTTCAAGACTTTCTCTACCCTTATGGTCTGGTGGACTGGACGGAGGACTCTTTAGACTTACGTCCAGTTCTTCGTTGTCAATCTTGACCTGTACCTTGTTGTCTGACTAGGGTTTAGTCCTTTCCTCATACAGTTTCGACATATAACAGTGGGACGAATAAATTGAATATACGTCTCGTGTAGTACACTTTACGACCCGACCTACTTCGTGTTTGACTTAGTCCTAACGACCCTTTTTATGGTTATTGGAGTCTATGTGTTTACTGTGGTGGAAATACCGTCTTTCACTTCTTCTTGACTTTTCGGAGAACTTTCACTTTCTCCTCACACTTTTTCAACCGAATTTTGAGTTGTAAGTCTTTTGATTCTAGTACCGTAGGTCAGGGTAGTAAAGTACCGTTTATCTACCCCTTTGTTACGTTTGTCACTGTGTAAAATAAAAGAACCCGAGGTCTTAATAACGTCTACCACTGACGTCGGTACTTTAATTTTCTGTGAACGAGGAACCTTCTTTTCGATACTGGTTGGATCTGTCGTATAATTTTTCGTCTCTGTAATAAAATGGTTGTTTCCAAACAGATCAGTTTCGATATCAAAAAGGTCATCAGTATATACCCACACTCTCAACCTGACATTTCCTTCGACTCGTGACTTTTTAACTATCAAAACTTGACACCACAACCTCTTCTGAGAACTCTCAGGGAACCTGAAGTTTCTCTAGGTTGATCAGGCAGGATTTCCTTTACTCAGGACTTATAAGTAACCTTCCTGACTACAAACCGGTGGCCTACACTTCTTGGCTGAGTAACCTTCTGGGACTACGACCCTTTCTAACTTCCACCCTCCTCTTCCCCCACTGTCTCCTACTCTACCAACCTACCGTAGTGCCTGCACTACCTATACTCAAACTCATCCGAGGTCCTCAACCACTACCTGTCCCTTCGGACCGGACGACGTCAGGTACCGAAGTAATTCTAAACTTGTGCTGACTCATTGACTTGACTTGACTTCACACCTTATCTACAGGGTCTTAACTTCCTTACCCGATGAAAGAAATTCAGGTCTTTAACGGGTTACAGGAAAGGTACTTCACGAGAAGGGTAGTACAGACTTAGAATCATTTCATAAACCCTAAGAACTTGGTCAGTTCTTCATTACTCTCTTATAAAGTCCGTAAATCTTGTCTTGGTTTTAACAATCGACAAATATCCATGTAAAAGTATCTTTTAAGAAGGGTTGTCCTTCTCTACATCACCCTCCACCAACCTTACCTCGGATTAGGTTTAGAAACAAAGAAAGAACAATCCCATAGTTATTCAGACAAAGAAGAGAATAGTAAGAGAGAGGTGGGAAGGTGGAGGTTTGGGGAAGGGAATCTTTCAGATTGAAAGTAATTCTCAAATCTTTGAAAAGACGGAAAGAGGTTGTTGGTAAATCTAGAATTCATTCTTGACTCCTCCGTCACAAGTCCGTTCGAGGTCAACAAATAAAACCTCGAGGACACACTCCTGGTGTTGTCTTAGAGATGACAACGAAAAGACGACAGTTAAAGTCCCCTATCTTCTACCGAAATAACCAGGGACACGGTACACCCCGTGACGAAAGAGAAGGATGAGATCGGACACCAGAGGGACTCCCGTCCCTGACATAGTAAAGGTATGAACACAGGGGTCTTGGGTCTGGTTCTACCACGATTCTCTCCCGAGAAGTCCTCCTTATCACTTTAACACGTATCGTAGTCGGGAGGAGAAACTTTGAGGACCTTGGGTGTAATTTAATACCATATCGAAGAGAAAGGACGAAGAAATGAGAGAAGAAGGCAGAAGACCAAAAGGAGTGAAACAAAAAGGTCATTGATCATTTGGTTACTTACTCTAGGTATACTAAAACGAAAAACCTTAACACTTTTTTTAAAGACATCGTACTACTAATTAAAGGAGATTAACGAGTACATACAAACCCCTTTTACCTATAACAATCAAACAACTAATAATTCAAGATAAATATTGATAATCTCGTTCTCTCAATAAGTAAATACGGAGATGAATGAAAAAAGATGAGTTAAACAACTAAAGACTCCCGTTTCACGATTTCAGAGAATAAAACTACTATCTAAACAGACAAAGAGGAAAACGAAAGACCAAAACGAAATACACAAAAATTAAAAACTCAATCCACATATTTCTAAGTACTGTATTTAGAAGTCCTACAAATAAATAGTCATATTTTGTAGGGAGAAACAGGGAAATTTACAGAACAAAAAAAGAAAAACCAGTTCGTAAGACAAAAGACTATTATTATGACAATGTAGACAAAAGAAATAGTAAACGAAACACATATATATATAAAGAGAACTCTTCCAAAGAAAAAATTTTCTTTTACCTTCTCATGTTTCTATATTTCCCGTGTGTTTAAGTGTGTTGGGTCTTAGTTATTGGTAACTGTAGAAAGAAAAAGAAAATACAATTCTTTATTTTGTAGTGACAATCTGGATTTCCCACAGAAGTGAACGTAAGGGAGACACGGGGTCTCATGGACTTCGAGGGTGACAGTACTTAAACCACCTACGAGGAAGATACATAAAGAACGTAAAAATGTCATACGTCCGGTAAGGATTTATCATATGTCACTCTAAAAATATCAAAATTCAGATGTATTCACAACAATATGAACTACATCATAAGACGGGTAAAGTAAAATTTGAGTGTGACACAAAAATTTTTTGAGTGGAACAACCATATATATCCAGAAGAATAAAATAAAATTGTCGATACATCTGACTTCACTGAATCGTGTGTGTATCATGTGTCTTACGAGAATATTATTTCGTGGTGGAAAATAAACATATAAATGAGCAACTACCTGTAAATGTATCAAAGAGTAAAAAGATGAGAATGTTTGTTACGACGGTCTATGTAGGAACATGTATCGATTTATAACGATCTAGAAAGAGATCTGTGACGTAGTAAGTGGAGAGACTAATGTATACCCTCCCGTAGAGAAACCACACATGGTCATTCACCTTAGTACATTATTATAAACATAAACGTGAGAATCACTTAAGACGATTACCGACATGGTGACAGGGGGGCCGTTTTCTTCTGGGAAGAGAGATGAAGGAGTAGTCATGAGCTAAAACAATGATGAAATTTTATAAAGGGGTAGATAGTCTACTTTTTGTTTTATAACAAACAACAAAAGTGAACATAAAGGTACCTCAACTTGTACGAATAACCGGACATTTGAAAGGAAAACAAGTCTGCCATTTCGTAGACAGATGTTACGCCCTCTGGGCCCAAGCTAGGGACCCAACCCTCTAGGGGACCTCTTCCTTTACCGTTGAGTGAGGTCATGATACCGGACCTTTTACGGTACCTACCTCCTCGGACCATCCGATGTCAGGTACCCCAGCATTTCTCAACTTGTGCTGACTCACTGAAGTGAAGAAGTGAAGAAAACCCCGTCCCATACACCTCCCCTTACAGCAAAAAGGTAAGTAAACTATTAAAGGAAAAAAAACGGTAGTCTAGACACTAAACTTCTTTTATAAAATTAAATAATTTTAATAATTTTTAAAATAATTTAATAAATTTAAAGACTTACGTAAGGATTATAGAACAGAAAAAATACAAAAAGTAAGAATAAATAATAACATGACTATTTCAAACGAATCGAAGTAAAAATAAGACACCAACACATATTTAAAAATAACGGTTGTACATTTTATAAGGTAATTACATATCTTAACCATTGTAGAAAGAAAACTAGACCTCAGGTAGGAGATAATAAATTCTCCCGAGATATCTACGTGAGTTATACGGTCGTTTAAACCTTTTGAGTCGTCACCGGTGTCCTGACCTTTTCCAGTCAAAAGTAAGGTTAGGGTTTCTTTCCGTTACGGTTTCTTACGAGTTTGATGACGTGTTAACGCGAGTAGAGTGTGTGATCATTTCATTACGAGTTTTAAGAGGTTCGGTCCGAAGTCGTCATACACTTGGCACTTGAAGGTCTACAAGTTCGACCAAAATCTTTTCCGTCTCCTTGTTCTCTAGTTTAACGGTTGTAAAAGACTTAGTAGTTTTTTCGTTCTCTCAAGGTCTTTTTTGTAGATAAAGACGAAATAAAGACGAAATAACTGATACAGTTTCGGAAACTGACACACCTAGTGTTATTTGACACCTTTTAAGACTCTCTCTACTCTTATGGTCTGGTGGACTGGACGGAGAAATCTTTGGATTTACATCCAGTCCTTCGTTGTCAATCTTGACCTGTACCTTGTTGTCTGACCAAGGTTTATCCTTTTCCTCATACAGTTCCGACATATAACAGTGGGACGAATAACTTGAAGATACGTCCCATGTAGTACTCTTTGTGACCCGACCTTCTTTGTGTCGATCTTAGTTCTAACGACCGTCTTTATAGTTAGTGGAGTCTATACGTCTACTGTGGTGGGAATACCGTCTTTCACTTCTCCTTGATTTTTCGGAGAACTACTTTCACTTTCTCCTCCCACTTTTTCAACCGAATTTCGAGTTGTGAGTCTTTTGCTTCTAGTACCGTAGACCAGGGTAGTGAAGTACCCTTTTCTACCCCTTTGTCACCTTTGTCACAGTCTGAAATAAAAAAATCCGAGGTTTTAGTGACGTCTACCACTGACGTCGGTACTTGAATTTTCTACGAATGAGGAACCTTCTTTTCGATACTGGTTGGATCTATCGTACAATTTTTCGTCTCTGTAATGAAACGGCTGATTCCAGGCAGATCAGTTCCGATACCGAAAAGGTCATCAGTACATACCTACACTCTCAACCTGACACTTCTTCCGACTCGCGGCTTCTTAACTACGAAAACTTGACACCACAACCCCTTCTGAGAACTCTCAGGGAACCTGACGTTCTTCTAGGTTGGTCAGGTAAGACTTCCTCTAGTCGGGACCCTAAAGAAACCTTCCTTACTACGACTTCGACTTTCAGGTCATGAAACCGGTGGACTACGCTTCTCAACTGAGTAACCTTTTCTGGGACTACGACCCTCCCTAACCCCCGTTCTCCTCTTCCCCTACTGTCTCCTACTCTACCGACCTACCGTAGTGCCTGAACTACCTGTACTTAGACTCACTTGAGACCCTCTACCACTACCCTCCGGACCGCACGACGCTAAGTACCCCAACGTCTCAGCCTGTGCTGACTCGCTGACTTGACTGACTGTCTGAACTAAAGAAAATGGTCACAAAATATCAAAAGATATATATCCAGAAATCAAAAAAATCCATCTATATAAACATTCATAAAATAAGAAAAACAACGTTACCACTTACCTTAACAAAGGAATTAAAGAGAAAGATAAAAGAGTAATAATCACATATCCTTACGTTCCCTAAAGACACACAACTAAAATATAGGACGTTGAAATGATATGAGTAACTACTCACGATCATTAAAAGACCACCTCAGAAATCCCAAAAGATACATCTCCTAGTACAGTAAACGTTTGTCACTCTCAAAATGAAGAAGAAAAGGTTAAACCTAAGGAAAATAAAGAAAAAGACGAGACTAACGACACCGGTTTTGGAAGTTTTGCTACAACTTATCATCACCACTTTCACCCGTGGGAACAGAGCAAGGACTGAAATCCCCTTTACGAAAGTTAAAAAGTGGTAACTCCTATTACAAACGACACCCAAACAGTATATATCGAAAATAATACAACTCCATACAAGGAAGATAAGGACGAAAGACCTCTCAAAAATAGTATTTACCTACAACTTAAAACAGTTTCCGAAAGAGACGTAGATAACTCTATTAGTATACCGAAAATAAAAAGTTAAACAATTACACCACTTAATGTAACTAACTAAACACCTATACCTTTTTAGGAACGTAGGGACCCTATTTCGGGTGAACCAGTACCACATACTAGAAAAATTACACAACAACCTAAGACTAACGATCTTAAAACAACTCTTAAAAACGTAGATACAAGTAGTCACTATAACCGGACATCAAAAGAAAAAAACACTGTAGAAACAGTCCAAAACCNCTAAACACCTATACCTTTTTAGAAACGTAGGGACCCTATTTCGGGTGAACCAGTACCACATACTAGAAAAATTACACAACGACCTAAGACTAACGATCTTAAAACAACTCCTAAAAACGTAGATACAAATAGTCACTATAACCGGACATCAAAAGAAAAAGACACCGTAGAAACAGTCCAAAACTATAATCCCACTACCACCGGAGTATCTTACTCAAACCTTCAAATGGAAGGAGACGTTAAAAGACCTTCTCAAACTCATCCTATCCACAATCGAGAAGAGATTTAAAAACCATCTTAAGTCGACACTTCGGTAGACCTGGACCCGAAAACAAACGACCTTCTAAAGACTAATGTCAAAAATAAAGGTACGAACACTACCCAGACAATTCTAATAGATAAAGAAGAACCAAGTCAAAACCTTTCAACATGAAAAGATTCTTAAACAGGTAAAGAAGGTGTAACAGGTAAAATAACTGTATATTAACGACTATCATCAGAAAATACTAGGAAACATAAAGACAACAGACAACACTAGAGAGGTAAAAGTAAAGATTAAAATAACTAAACTAAAAAGAGGGAAACAGAGAACTACTCAGACCGATTACCAAACAGTTAAAATAAATAGGAAAGTTTCTTGGTCGAAAACCGAAACAACTAAAAACGATATCAGAGAAAACAAAGAAAACGTAAATAAGACGGGATTAAAAATTCTAAAGAAAGGAAGATGATTGGGACTCCAAGAAGTAAAGAAGGAAAAGATCAACGAAATCCACATCTCAATCCAACAAATAAATTGAAAAAAGAACAAAGAACTCCATACGGACATAACGATACTTGAAAGGGGAATCGTAACGAAAATGTCACAGGGTGTCCAAAACCCAACAACACAAAAGTAAAAGTAATCAAAGATACGTATAAAACTAAAGAAAAAACTAAAGAAGACACTAAACAACCAATAAGTCTTCACACAACAAGTTGGAGGTATACAACCTTAAAAATTATCAAAAAGAGGACATTAACTGTAGATTAGAATGACGTAACACCAGTCTTTTCTACGAACCTTACTAAAGTCAAAAAAACTTAAATGGTTCCGATACAAATACCGGGTCCTACACTAGATAGGACCTCTTCCAAGGTACACGTGAACTCTTTTTCCACTTTAAGTAACAAAACCCCACTTTACAGGATATCTATAGTTAATCCAGATTGACTAGATTACATAGTAAATTTCAAACGCAAAGAAACAATTAAAAGACAAATCAACTAGACAGGTATCCACACTCACCCCATAATTTCAGAGGGTGATAATAACACAATAACAATTAAAGGGGCAAGTATGAACAATCGTAAACAGAACCTCTTCCTTTACCGTTGGGTGAGGTCACAAGAACGGACCTCTTAGGGTCCCTGCCCCTTCGGACCACCCGACGGCAGTAGTCTAGTGTGTCTCAGCCTGTGCTGACTTCGCTGAATCGTCGTCGTCGTCGTCGTCGTCGTCGTCGTCGTCGTAAACAGAATGTATAACGTCACGAGGATACAACCCACGTATATATAAATATTAACAATATAGAACCTAACTAAGAAACTAGTAAGACATCACAGGAAGAAACAGAGAAAAGTGTCGGAAACAAAATTTCAGATAAAAATAGACTATACTCATAACGATGAGGACGAAAGAGAACCAGAGATAAACGTACTTTATATAAAACGGTCGGAAAGTGAAAGTCAGACACACACAGGAGACAAAACTCCACCCGGAGAACATCTGTTGTATATATCCCCAGATCAAAAACATAGGTAAGTCGGTGAGAAACAGAAAACTAACCCTGTAAGTTGGGTAAATACAAATTCCATTAATAACTATTCATACTAGGGTAACGGTAAATGAACTAACAAAACCCAAGCTCAAATATATGGGAAAAACACAAAGGACAGATCTCTTCTAGGAAATCGTAAACAACCTCTCGACCAAACCACCACGACTTAAGAGAGTCGAAAACGAACAGACATTTCGAAAACTAAAGAGGAAGTATAAACTTACTCTAGGAACGACCCATGTCATTAGACCCGACATCTAATAAAAGAAAGTAGTGAAATTCATACAGAACGGTAAGGGAGGACCGGACTTTTCAAAGAAAACTTTCTAGTCGACAATAGGAATACCCTTAGGGGAACACAGAATAAACAACAAAAGGGGAACGACGAAAATTATAAACAAGAAACACAAACTAGAAACAATTAAACTAATTATACACAGAACCCCACAAAACTGAACCCAAATAGGACAAATCCTGAGAGACCCAAAGAACCTGAACCCACTAATAAAGGAAGGGGTAAAACCCCTTCAAAAGTCGATAATAGAGGACTTCATAAAAGAGTACCAGAAAGAAAAACAGAAGAAGAAGACCCTGAGGATACGAAGTTTACAACCCCGTAAATTGTGACAGGACCTCCAGAGACTCTAACAGAAGTAAAGAAAATTAAGTAAAAAGAGAAAAGAAGAGACTAAGTAAATAAAGATGGTAAGATAGAAGATGGAGTGATTAGGATAGAAGACAGAGACAATAAGATGATAAACAACGGAGGTCTCACAAAAATAGAGTAAATAACGTAATAAGTAATATATAACTGAGAAAAAATAAAGAAGATCCAGGAACAATTTGGAAAGAACGTAGAAGAGTTAGGAACAAAGGTCCGATAAATAGACACTAAGGTAAAACTAAAGTTCTAAAACCTAGTAAAAGTGACAGTAATAAGTCTTAAGAAATAGTCCATCTAAGGGATAGAGAAGGAGAAAACAAACCAAACCGCCCGTAAAGAGGACAAGGAAATGGACGACCAATAAGGAGACAGAGAAGTAGAACAAATATAACGACTCAAACCCCACCGGAAAGACATAAGACCGTCAAACACCTCAAGAGAAATAACACCTCAAAGGAGTGACACCCACCCCAACATGTCCACCGAACAGTTCCAAAGAACCAATCCCTTCGAACACAACCTCAAGACCACCCACCTAGACCTAAAGAAGAGAGACCTCACGTTACTTCACAGGTCATTACTCAATTCTCTACAGGTACCAAAACCTCATTGAAACCCATCGGACATATAACCTCGAGTCCCGACACAAGGACACAACGACCTCTTAAACGTACCATATAGAACGAGACCTTGAACAACCGGGAACCCACCACGAACCAAAGTCACATCCATACCTTCGTAAACTACTCCAGGACAGTTAATTACAAGAGACCTCAGTCCTCAAAAGACCACAAGAGTCCTAAACCAGAAATCGGAGGACGAAGACCAAAAGTCAGAATAAAAATGTCATCAGAGTTCTGAAGAGGAAGATATGTCGTGGTGACTATTTTGTAGATCCAATTTCTACTTTTCAAAGAGGTGTCACTCCCTGTGGGTCTCTTCAAGTGTCTCAATGTACCTCTTCTTTTCTCCCTCCTCCCTCAATCTCCACTGGGTTTACTCTACTCCACCTTAGTTATTTCCTCTCTCGTTCGATCGGTCATTAGTGAAGGAATACACATGAGGTGTTAACCTGACGAGCTCTACAAGTGTCTCAATATGTCTCTTCTCTTCTTCCTCCTTCCTCTGTCTCCACCGGTCCTCCTATTTTCCGCCCTTAGTTTTCCTCGCTCTATCTAGGTCGGTCATTAGTCAAGGGATTTACAAGAGATGGCAGACCTTGTGTGTCTCTAAGTGTCTCAAGCCATCTCTTCTCTCCCCCATCCCTCCTCTGTCTCTGCTGGACCACCTCTTTTTCCTCTCAGGTTTCCCCCTCTCTCGTCAGTTCGGTCATGAGAGCGAGGGTTCATTTTACCCATGACTTCTAACCCAAGAATTTCCATGTTTTAACTACTGTTTATGGTTTTTCGTTTCTAATTTTTAGATCTCATCTCAAACCTTAAAGTTTTTATGTTATAATTTCTTTTCTTCTTTTTTTTTTTGGGTGTCGTTTGTAGGAGTTACCACTTTTTAACTTTCGTAAAGGGGATTTCAGTCCTTGTTCTGTTCCCACAGGTGAAAGTGGCGATGATAAGTTGTATCAAGACCTTTAAAACCGGTGTCGTTAGTCTCATCTTTTTCTTTATTTTCCTTAGGTTTGACCTTTTCTTCTTCATTTAAGAGTGACAAACGTCTACTGTACTAGGAGATGTACCTTTTGGGATTTCTGAGGTGGTCTTTTAATGATCGTGAGTAGTTACTCATATCATTTCAACGTCCTATATTTTAGTTGTGTGTCTTTAGGGAACGTAAGGATATGTGATTATTACTCTTTCATCTTTTTCTTTAATTCCTTTGTTAAGGTAAGTGGTAACGTTGCTTTTCTTATTTTATGAATCCTTATATAGATGGATTTCTTTGATTTCTGGATATATATCTTTTGATATTTTGTGACTACTTTCTTTAGTTTCTCCTGTGATTATCTACCTCTTTATATGGTACAAGTACCTAGCCTTCTTAGTTATATCACTTTTACTCATATGATGGGTTTCGTTAAATGTTTAAGTTACGTTAGGGATAGTTCGATGGTCGGTGTAAAAAGTGTCTTGATCTTGTTTATTAAAGTTCTAAACATACCTTTATGTTTTTTGGAGCTTAACGGTTTCGTTAGAACTCTTTATTCTTACCTTGACCTCCTTAGTTGAACGGCCTGAAGTCCGAGATGATGTTTCGGTGTCAGTAGCTTTGTCATACCATGACCGGGTTTCTGTCTGTATATCTAGTTACCTTGTTTTATCTTTCGGGTCTCTATTTAGGTGTGTGGTTACCTGTGGAATAGAAACTGTTTCCTCCGTTCTTATATGTTACCTCATTTCTGTTAGAGAAATTGTTCACCACGACCCTTTTGACCAGTTGGTGAACATTTTCTCATTTTGATCTAGTGAAAGATCGTGGTATGTGTTTTTATTTGAGTTTTACCTAATTTCTAGATTTGCATTCTGGTCTTTGATATTTTGAGGATCTCCTTTTGTATCCGTTTTGTGACAGGCTGTATTTAGTGTCGTCCTAGGAGATACTAGGTGGAGGGTCTTATGACCTTTATTTACGTTTTTATTTGTTTACCCTAGATTAATTTTAATTTTCGAAGACGTGTTGTTGCCTTTGTCATTCGTTCCACTTTTCTGTCGGAAGACTTACCCTCTTTTATTATCGTTTACTTCGTTGACTGTTTGTTCATTAGAGTTTTTATATGTTCGTTGAATACGTCGAGTTAAGGTCTTTTTATTTGCTGGGTTAGTTTTTTACCCGGTTTCTTGATTTATCTGTAAAGAGGTTTCTTCTGTATGCCTACCGATTGTTTGTGTACTTTTCTACGAGTTGTAGTGAGTAATAATCTCTTTACGTTTAGTTTTGGTGTTACTCCATGGTGAAGTGTGGTCAGTCTTACAGACGCTAGGTTTTTAGACGTTCGTTATTTACGACCTCTCCCACACCTCTTTTCCCTTGGGAGGATGTGACAACCACCCTTACGTTTGATCATGTCGGTGATACCTCTTGTCACACCTCTAAGGAATTTTTTAACGTTTATCTTGATGGAATACTGGGTCGTTAGGGTGACGACCCGTATGTGTGGCTCCTTTGGTCTTAACTTTCTCTGTGTACATGGGGTTACAAGTAGCGTCGTGACAAATGTTATCGGTCCTGTACCTTTGTTGGATCTACAGGTAGTCGTCTACTTACCTATTCTTTCGACACCATGTATATGTGTTACCTCATAATGAGTCGGCAATTTTTCTTAAGTAAACTTAGTCAAGACTACTCTACCTACTTTGACCTCGGCTAATATGTCTCACTTCATTCGGTCTTTCTTTTTGTGGTTATGTCATATGATTGTGTATATATACCTTAAATCCTTCTACCGTTACTGCTGGGACATACGTTCTGTCCTTTTTTCTGTGTCTACACATATTGCCTGAAAACCTGAGTCTCCCTCTCCCTCTCCCACCCTACTAAACCCTCTTACCGTAAGATTGTACATATGATAGTACATTCTTAACTTAGCGGTCAGATACAGACTGCGTCCTATGTCGTACGAACCCCGACCACGTACCCCTACTGGGTCTCTCTACAATACCCCTCCCTCCACCCTCCCCCCAACTACAAACCCTTGCGTACATTCTTAATTTCTAAAATTTTAATTTTTTTTATTTTTTGATTTTTTTTTTTTTGTTTCAGTGTTTTTAATATTTATATATATATACTTCAAACGAAATTTTTTATCCCAGAAAAAAACCTTTCATTATTATTCAATATTTTCACTTTTAATCTCCTCTTATCTCCTGAATTTTAAAAAAAATTAAACTTTTTTTTCTTTTACTAACATTTTTCTCATTTTTATATAGACCCTGAAAGAGACCACCACAACACCCATAACACCCCACTTAAGTAAAAACCTATCAAGGAATCAGGCCGAATATAAAGAGTTCTAGATACGACGACGACGACGATTTAACGAAGTCAGCACAGGCTGAAACACGCTGGGGTGTCTGCCGTCGGGTGGTTTGAGGGGGCAGGGACCCTAAGAGGTCCGTTCTTGTGACCTCACCCAACGGTAAAGGAAGAGGTTACGTACTTTCACTTTTCAGTTTGACTTCAACGAGTCAACAAGGACTGAGAATCACTGGGGTACCTGACGTCGGATGGTCCGAGGAGACAGGTACTCTAAAAGGTCCGTTCTCATGTCCGGGGAAGGATACATCAACCAAGATTGCTGTCCCAAACTTATATAACGTGGACAGTGAAGGTTCCGCCAAGGGAGACAAAATCGAAGAAGACAAACGACCAGAGAAGTCACAGACTAAGACCGGAACTGTGTTTTCACCACCACCACCTGTGAAAAAAATCCGATTGAACAAATCAACGTGACACCCCTCCCTCCCTGCGACGTTTGTTTATTGTGACCACACACCAACGTCACGGAGTCAGTGTGACCCGGACGGGGGCGAGTGCCGCGCATATGGGAGGGACGGGTGTGACAAGTCCGAGATCCAACGAGGCGACCCTTGGCAGGCTCCGCCCGGGACCCGACGTACGTGGAGGGTCCAGATTCGGTGAATCCAAGTCCGTGTGCCCATCAGGAGTCTCCGCGTTTGAGCCAACCTGGCGCAAAACACGGGAAGGGTCCAGACTCCTCGAGTCCACTACTCCACAAACCACTCACGTCAGCGACACTGAATAGCGGAGGGGGCAGGGACGGTGAACCAAAAGACCCACATGTTGACCACGTGGAAGAGTCCGTCTACAATTGACAGGTCTTGGGGTTCTCCAGAATCAATCGTTTCTTCGGACGAACGTCAAACCATCTATTACAGAGAGACCCCGACGTCAACGGGGGAAGACCGAGATCGACGGACAGTGGTCTCCCCTTAGCAGACGTCGGTCGATCAAGACAAGTCAGGAAACAAGACACACGCCCGGACCGCCACAGAATCCCGAAACGTACACCATCTATAGGGTGTCAGACCAAACGATCGGGTTCAATCAAGTGAGTCTAACGGTAGCCCCGTAAGTCCGGTCTAGGAATGAGATTCGTTACGTCGGGTACGGAGGGACGGGTCGGGGGCGAACGATCACCGTCCACGTCCGCAGACACGACGAAGAGGTGACCGTCTCATGACAACCCGAGCATTAGTCACCCAAAACTAATAAATAAATAAAAAGGAGGGACAATACAACGAGAGACACGAAGGTTCCGAACGGTGTCTGAGTCGTCACTCTCACAAAGGGCCACAAACCTTTGAAGAGAGAAAAATTCTGACGGAAGGACCCTGCCTCGAGGCAGGGATGGAGAAAACAGAAAAAAACAGAAAATATAAAAAAGGACGGAGGAAAGTTTCTGTTACCCGACGAAAAGACACACGGACTACAAGAAACGGCCGTAAGTCTTCAACAAAACACCTTAAAGTCAAGTCAAGTCAAGTCAGTGAGTCAGTACAGGCTGAGAAACGCTGGGGTACTTAACGTCGTGCGGTCCGGAGGGACAGGTAGTGGTTGAGGACCTCAAGTGAGTCTAAGTACAGGTAGCTCAGACACTACGGTAGGTCGGTAGAGTAGGAGACAGCAGGGGAAGAGGAGGACGGGGGTTAGAGAGGGTCGTAGTCTCAGAAAAGGTTACTCAGTTGAGAAGCGTACTCCACCGGTTTCATGACCTCAAAGTCGAAATGGCAGTAAGGAAGGTTTCTTTAGGGTCCCGACTAGAGGAAGTCTTACCTGACCAACCTAGAGGAACGTCAGGTTCCCTGGGAGTTCTCAGAAGAGGTTATGGTAACAAGTTTGCGTAGTTAAGAAACCGTGAGTCGGAAGAAATGTCAGGTTGAGAGTGTAGGTATGTACTGGTGTCCTTTTTGGTATCGGAACTGATCTGCCTGGAATCAGTCATTTCATTACAGAGAAGAAAACTTATACGATAGATCCAACCAGTATTGAAAAGAAGGTTCCTCATTCGCAGAAAATTAAAGTACCGACGTCAGTGGTAGACGTCACTAAAACCTCGGGTTTTTTTATTTCAGACTGTGACAAAGATGACACAGGGGTAGATAAAGGGTACTTCACTACCCTGGTCTACGGTACTAGAAACAAAAGACTACAACTCGAAATTCGGTTGAACAAGTGAGAGGAGAAAGTGAAAGTAGTTCTCCGAAAAATCAAGGAGAAGTGAAAGACGGTATTTCCACCACAGTAGACGTATAGACTCCACTAACTATAAAGAGAACCGTTAGAACTAAGGTCGAACACAAAGAAGGTCGGGTCGCAAAGAGTACTACATGAGACGTATATTCAATCTATTCGTCCCACTGTTATATGTCGGAACTGCCTGAGAAAAAGGATAAACCTTGGTCAGATAACAAGGTACAGGTCAAGATTGACAACGAAGGACTGGACGTATGTCTAAGGAGTTCTCCGTCCAATCCACCAGACCATAAGGGTGGAGAAAGTCTTAAAAGGTGTTAAATAACACTAGATGTGTCAGTTTCCGAAACCGTCAGTTATTTCGTCTTTATTTACAAAAAGACCTTGAGAGAACGAAAAAGGTACTAGGTCTCTTACAACCGTTAAACTAGAGACCAAGGAGACGGAAAAGATTTTGGTCGAACTTGTAGTCCCTCAAGTGTCAAGTACATAACGACTTCGGGCCGAACCTCTTAAAACTCGTGATGAAATGATGGCACACTCTACTCACGTTAAACACGTCATCAAACTCGTAAGAAACCGTAACGAAAAGAAACCTCAACCTTACTTTTGACTGGAAAAGGTCAGGACACCGGTGACGACTCAAAAGGTTTAAACGACCGTATAACTCACGTCGTGAAAGTGTTGTAGTAGAAAGTCCTAAACTTTGTCGAGGTGACCTTAAGGTAGTGGAGGTAATCGAAACAAGCATCACTACGAAAGGTTCCGGGTGAACTGAAGTGTAAGGTTCTACAGACCGAGATCTAATCACTAGTGTAGTAGTACTAATAGACGCAGCACTTCTAGAAAAAACATGTCAAGAAGACACATAAGATCGGTGGAGAAGAATTATAGAAGACGAAGACAATCCAGGTCTGGTAAAGACAGGAAATAACTCGGGTAGAAACGTACTTTACAAGGGAACCACAGAGATTAAAAGAACTTCTCTAGAGATCAGAAAGGGTAAGACAAGAAAAGGAGATAAAGAAACGTTACTAGTGACTTCAACTAGTTACTAGTTGAGGAACCTTCTTTTAAACGAAAGAATAGTCAAGAACGATAAGAAACCTTGAGACGTAAGTCTACGAATATGGAAAGGAAAAGAGGAAAAGAAAAGTGAAGAGAAGAAAAGTGTCGGTAAACATTCCGGAGGGGTCTGTCGGTAAAACGACCTACCGTAGTGGCTGAACCACCTGCGCTCAGACTCACTTAAGGCCCTCAACCACTACCTGTCCCTCCGGACCGCACGACACTAAGTACCCCAGCGTTTCTCAGCCTGTGCTGACTTACTGATTTGACTTGACTTGACTATCAATAATATAACCGGTATAAGGGACACGACATGTTATATCGTATAAAGAAAATGTGTACCATTGAAAACGGAGAATCAGGACACGGGACGGAGTGAACGGACACGCGTGACCATTGGTGATCACACAAGAGATATAGACACTTAGACAAAGAAAAAACAATACAAGTGATCAATCGAAATACAAAATCCAAGGTATATATTCACTGTCGTACGTCATAAACAGAAAGAGACAGACTAAATAAAGTGAATCACATTATGAGTGGTCCCGTAAGATACAATAACGTTTACTGTAGTAGAGTAAGAAAAAAATACCGAATTAACATAAGATAACATGTCTATATAATGTAGAAAAAATAGTTAAGTAGACTACTACCTGTGAATCCAACGAAGGGGTAGAACCGATAACATTCATTACGATGATACTTGTAACCCCACGTACATAGAAAAGTGTACTCACAAAAGTAAAATAAACCTAAATATGGGTCCTCATCTTGACGACCTAGTATACCATTAAGATAAAAAATCACAAAACTCCTCTGAGGTACGACAAAAGGTGTTACCGATATGGATAAATGTAAGAGTCGTTGTCATGTCCCAAGGGAAAAGAGGTGTAGGAGTGGTCACAAATAAAAGTAGTGGTTACAAACAGAAAAATTACTATCGGTAAGACTGTTCATAGAGTAAAAACAAAACTAAACGTAAAGAGACTACTAGTTGTTGTAACTCTTAGAAAAGTACACGGACGAACGGTAGACATATAGGAGAAACCTTTTTATAGATAAGTCCAGGGGACGGTTTAAAAATTACCCCAAAAAATAAAAAATATGTAACTCAACGTACCAGACATATGTATAACCCTATAATTTAGTAACAGTCAGTATATTAAAGGCTTATAAAGGAGGGTAAGTCATCCAACAGAAAAACAAAACAGTCACCAAAAGAAACGACACGTTTTTCAAAATTCAAATTAATCCAGGACAAACAAATAAAAACGAAAACAACGGAAACGGAATCCTCTGTCTAGGTGTTTTATAACGATGTTAAATACAGTCTCTGACAAGACGGATACAAAAGAAGATCTTCAAAATACCAAAATCCAGAATGTAAATCCAGAAATTAGACAAAACTCAAATAAAAAAATTTACCACTCTTTTTTTACAAGATTAAAGTAAGAAAATGTACATCGAAAGGTTGAAAGGGTCGTAGTAAATAACTTCTCTGACAGAAAGAGGGAACATATAAGAACGAAGGAAAAGTATCTAATAACCCGGTCTCACGTACCCGAATAAAGACCTGACGGGTAGGATAAGGTAACTAGAAACACAGACGAAAATACGGTATGGTACGATAAAACTAATGATATCGAAACATCAAACCAGACTTCGGTCCCTGACACTTTAGAGGTCGAGACAAGACAAAAGAGTTATAACAAAACCGATGAGTCCCAGAAAACACAAAGGTAGGTATAAAATTTTAATAAACAAGATCAAAACACTTTTTAAGGTAACCATAAAACTATTCCTAACTAAACTTAGACATGTCGTAAAATCGTCATAATTAAGAAGGTTAGGTACTTGTGTTATCCAGAAAGGTAGACAAATACAGTAGAAGTCAAAGAAAGAAGTCACAGAATGTTAAAAGGTTCATGTTCACACCCTATAGATAAATAGGTTTAGAAGACATACAGGAAGTCACCACCATAACATGTAAAGGACAATTCTATTAAGAATTTCCTCTCAAAAACAATGTTAGGACTCACTACAGAATAAAATAACAATGTAAAGATCACATCTCTTACGATAACTCAAAACATTGAACTATAATATAGATTGAACGATTTAAGAGAAAATCAAAATTATAAACAGACAACAAAGACAACCAACAGGAACGGACCCCGAAAACCTTCCTATTCGAAAACTTTATAAATTGTCAACGACACACACACACAAACTTTAAATGTATTCACTATTCCACGTCTGGAGAAAGTCAAAGAAAGGAAAAAAACAGTGAGTTGTGTAAAAGTTTGTATACATAGAGTTGTACCAAGGAAAACGATAAACGTATACAAAACAAACAGGTAAAAGAATCACCAATTTAGGATCAAACAGGGGACACTCTTTATTACCACACTTTTTCGTAGGAATATATACCAAAAAAAAAAGTGAAATGAAAAATTTTTTAATAAAATATAACCACACATCAACTAATTGTTACAACACAATCAAAGTCAACGTCTCGTTTCACTAAGTCAATATGTACATGTTCACAGACAAGAAAAAGTTTAAGAAAAAGGTAAATTCAATAATGTCATACAACTCGTCTCAAGAGACACGTTATGTCATCCAGGAACAACCAATATACAAAATTTATATCGTCACACATGTGTGAGGATATTACACATTACCTCGACACGTGGTTAAAACGGTCTCTTCATACTCCTTACCTCGACTATCAACTATCCCTTATACGTATGGTCTAAAGTAATTAACGAAGGTCTAATAAGAGGTCGTAATGACATGCTGGGTACACATCCACGACTTTGGCTCAAAGAAGGAGACGTGTGGTAAATACAATAAACAATAATAAGTTAAAATACTAAAAATGATGAGACAACGGAGAGAATAAAACAAGCTAACTAGAAAAAGATTAATGATTACTCCAATTTATAGAAAAGTATTTTAACAATCAGTTGGTCCAAAATTAACGAAAGAAATTAAACATTCTCAAGGAAATAAATAAGTAAAACAAAACAAAAATTTAAAAATAAAAATGAAATAAAATGAAATGTTATGACATAACCAAAACGGTATGTAATTGTACTTAGGTGGTGCTCACATGTACGGAAGGGTTTGTACTTGGGGGGGCGGGGGTGGAGGGAGGGGTATTGTAGAGAGACCCAGTAGGGGCACGTGGTCGGGGTTTGTAGGACATAGGACGGAGCCTGTATCTGACCGCTAAGCAAAGAATGTACTATCATATGTACAAAGTTACGGTAAGAGGGTTTAGTAGGGTGGGAGAGGGAGTCTCAGGTTTTCAGGCGAGATGTGTAGACACAGAGAACGACAGAGCTTATGTCCCAGTAGTAACGGTAGAAAGATTTAAGGTATATATACACAATCATATGACATAACCACAAAAAGAAAGACCGAATGAAGTGAGACATATTAGCCTCAATGAAATTTTAAGACTATAATTAACGACGTTTATAAAGGAGGGTCGACGGTGAAAAAGGTCGTATAAGTGAAAAAAGTCCCATAGAAAACGACATACAACAAACGGTCCTATTAAGGATCTATGAAACGAGAAAGACGACGATGACACTTACCGTAGAACAAAATAATAACATCAAATCAACTAACAACGACGAGATCTCTTATCATAACTAAAAAACCTACAACTAAAACATAGACCGTTGGAACGGTCTGAGAGGATAATAAAGATAACAAATAAATCAAGACAACGTAAAAGATACGACTATTAGTTCAATATACGTTTATGACTCAGAATAAAAAAGAGAAGGACAGAAAATGGAGTAAAGAAAAAGAGCAAAATGAGACGTCCGACCCTGACGGTCATGATCCATTATGGATCAATTTTGTCACTACCACCTGTAGAAATTAACGAACGACCATAATCTCTCCTACACAGATTCACAAAAGTTACCTCAAATTCCAAATGAGGTACAATATTAGATATTATTAACAGTCCCATTCCTTCAAGGTCGAGAAGGATCAAAAAACTCCGGAAAATAGTATTTACCAATCGGACACGGAAAAAATGTGGATTCATGTCTTATTACATTAAAAGAAAAAGTCAGGTAATTACATACCTATGTAATTAAAATTTTAAAATAAAGTGATATTACATAAGAAAATTTATGTGAAAACCTAAGCCTCATGATCGATAATGACAGAATAAAAGAAAGGAATATTCCAGGTATAGACCGAAACTTTAGTACCTATTTACTAAGGTCAGAGTGCTTCACTCAACCTCTCGGGAAGGGAGAAAGATAAAAAAATTCTTGTTGAACATCTTATGACTGAAATTGTTAAAGAATTAACACAACCGGAGAAGAATTTCAGTACATTCGGAGTCTAAAAAGAACCATCAACTTCTTCCGTCATTGTTACTTTCATCAGAAAGTAATATATTAAAGAGAAAAAATTACAGATAAAATAAAAGTCAACAGAAAATGGCGTAAACTGTTACATTTAATAAAGGTTTTCAAAGACATAACGACAGTGTATAAAAAGTAATAATTTTTTAATAAAACCATGAAGGGATCGCCAGGTCACCAATTCTGAGGTACGACGGTTACGTCCCCAACTCCTAAACTAAGGACTAGCCCTTTGACTCTAGGACGTACGGTACACCACACCGGTTTTCTAATTTTTTTTTTTTTAGAGACAACATTGACATTAATAAAGAAGGAAAATGTAGGACACAAACGAATATGAAAAAAAAAGGAAATAAGCAGAACTACTCAAACAGGTAAAATAAACACAGAAATTTTTGGTCGAATTTATAAAAGATAACAAAATAAACACAAAAGATAATGACTCAATATGGGAATAAAAAGAATAAAAACGAAACCTTCATGTATGTGTAAGAAGTTCAAAGAATTAAAATTACGGATATGAAGTAAACATCAGACTACTTACATAAATTTAGATATTTTTAAAGAGATTCATGGTAAATCGATACCGGATACCCAAAATGTACATCATCTTTAGTCTATGTTCAGAAGGTATTTTAAATTGACATTTAAAATTAGAAATCAATACAATTATAAAAATAAAGACGAGCTATATAGTCAAAGACTCTTTTCATATATTTTTAGAGGGTTGATTTTGACAACTGTAGATAAAAAGAGATAATAACCAGTAACGTATAAAACTCCTATATAGAAAAAGATGTATATATATACATTAAAGAATATCTACATTATCAGGAAGATAGATCCCACATCAAAAAAAGACAAATACTTAAAAAACATAATTGTAGATAAATTAGATAAATTTGAAATTATAATTTCAACTGTCAGACTAAATGAAAACCAAGTATAAACGTACATCAAAGAAGAAGTTGAGGGGAAAAAAGTTTAAAATATATGAGAAGACAAACTTTAGAAAAGAAGACCCTTTATATAATAAACTAAAAAAATTCTCTAGGTAAGACTATCAGACAGAAAACTAACTACTTAAATTAGACTCATGTGTCGAATGATGTTGATTATAATACAACCCTGAATAAAACTGAAAACACACAGGACAAAAAATAAATGAAAGACAAACATAACAAAGATAAAAGAGGAAAGGACTTACGGTAACCTATCCAGCTTAAAAGACGACGACTAACAGATATCTAACAAAGAGATAACACGTAGGATATAAATAAGAATACACAAACGGAGATTGAACAGTCGAATACGATTAACAGTCAAGGGAGGTAGAAAGGGGACTTATACTGTTAAAGGAATCAGGAGAAAACGATGGAAAACCAAAAGAGGGAGATGGAGAGTAGTATATAGAGTAGATCTTAAAATTAAGACCTCAAGGCACTTATAGGGAAAACTGAATGATCTCGAAAAGAATAAATCTGATATTAATTGACATAATTAAATAAATAGGTATAAATATAGGGTATGGATCCCAACGGTCTATTCTACGTCCTATGGGTCAATTTAAACTTATGACGTATACTCTATAAATATACTTTTTTATAAATAACGAATAGACTTTAAGTATAAATCGGTCTACACCACCACAACAAAGACACAAAAAAGAATATAAACTGTTGAGATAAGTATAAAATATCTTAAGAGGTCATAGATAAAGACTCATACAAGAGGTCCTCAAAAAAGTCGTTCCCAAACACCATTTCATACGTCTAAAAACATACTAACTAGTAGTGTAAAAAATTTCTAAAAAAAAAATTACACCTAGTAAATTTTTTAGAAAAAACTTAAACAATGTTATGACGAAGACAAAGTACAAAACAAAAAACCGATACTCTGTACACCCTAGAATCGTGAGGTTACTCCAGAACTTGGGTGTGAGGACGTAACTTTCCACTTCAGAATTGATGATCTGGTGACCCCTTCAGGGGTGGGAGTGTAAATTTACTGTCAAAACGATCCATATAATAAGACCCAAGTTCAAGAAACTACAGTCGTGAAACTTTTATTACCAGAGAATAGAAGAACGTAAGGTACAACAACAACTCTTCCGATTACCGTCAAACTGAGAACAAAGAAACATCTATTAAACAAATAAGAGAGATCGATTAAAAAAAAAAGAAAAACAGAAACTATAAGAAATAAAAGTAACATTACACTTTTCAAAAAAAGTAAATGTAACGAAAATTAAACGTCCAGGAAAGGTAGACTCTAGAATAGAAAAAGATTAAGACAATTTAGGAGTCAGTAATAAAGAAGTTCATAAAGAAGGAAACAAATAAAAACAGGGATAAATACCCACAAGTGAACAACATATCCAACTATAAAAAAGGAGAATGAAAAATTAGAGACTTGAAAAGAAAGTATAAACGGTCAAGGAAGTACTATGGAAGACCCGCTCGAGGAGGTGGACTAGTAACTTACACGATTAAGAAAGAAGTCGACATTGGTAAGTCGATAGGGTAGACAAGTAACTCAACAAACAAGGTTAATGATACACAAAGAATGGGTCCTAAAAGTCCACTCAAAGTAAACACTGTAGATCAAGGACGAAAAACAAAGGTCATAGAAGGTGTACAGAAACTTCTTCAAATTATATAGATAAAGTTCAATAAAATAAAAGGGTAGTAAAATAACTCGGACCATCTCTAACCAGTCAGACAACAAAGGAATATCGTCAGCACGAAGAATCTACGGAAACATAAACAGGAATACTTAGGGACCCTCATAATAAATGGATGCGACTACTTTGCCCCTCTATCGTTGACTCCTCTCACCAAGACAGGGAAGAGGATTACACAAACCTGTTCCCCTTCTACTCCACCCACTCAGTGTCTCACTCCCTACAGACCTCAATGTCAGAGGTAGACATGGGACCGTGACGACCAAACACGGTAGGACTGGTATATTTGGCGTTTGTAGACCGGTGAACCGACACCGTCAATCCTCCCCTCCTCTCTTTCGTCTTCGGTCGGTCATAAAGAAGTGGGTGAAGATGATGATGAGGTGTGGGGTCACCCTGAACTTTCGGTAGAGTCATTTTGGACCCGAAAAGACCCGAAGGCACCACCGAGTCTCTCATTTCTTAGGTGGACTTTTCGTTCTCTGGGTCCAAGATAAGGACCCAACCCTTCTAAGGGTCTTCTTCCCTCACCCTTGGGTGAGATCATAAGAACAGACCTTTTAAGGTACCGGTCTCCTCGGACCACCCGATATCAGGTGACCCAACGTTTCTCAGCCTGTACTGGGTCGTTAATTGTAAAAGTGAAAGTGAAAGGGAAAGGACAGAAAGACGGAATATCCTCAGTTCCTTTTCTGTACAATAAAGGTCTCTTAACACCCTCTCTCTTTTCCTGTCACGTTTTGGAGGGTGGTAGGACAGAGGGTAAGTGCAACGAAGTGAGAATAGAAGACTCGACGGTAAAAAGTAGGAAGAAGAGGGTTGTGTGTGAAGTATTACATTGACGGAAAACAACGGAAAACAACCTCACCACACCAGTAGAGTCTCAAATACACAGTCAAACCTTCAGAATGGTGGACGACGAACTGAAGACCCCACAGAGGTCCCGACCCAAGGTCTCGTACTCGGACGTAGACACAACCGAACGGAAAAATCTTCCTACGACACAGAAGCTGAAGGAGTTATTAAGGGGGTGGGGGACGGGGGAAAAACGGAGACAAGAGAAGAGGATCTTAATAATAATCTATGACCTTAAATATGTATAAAATTTTAATAAGAAAGAATTAAGTGTATAATATAATCGAAGTTCACATGTTACATTACTTAACTATAAACTTGTGTCGCACTTTACTATGGTGTCATTCAGATCAATTGATTGTAGGTAGTGGTATGTATAAATACTTTTTTAAGAAAAAGAACAGTCTCAAAACTTCTGACAAGAAAATCGCTGAAAGTTCACACGTTATGTTATTATAACTTATATTATTAACTGATATTAATAAGAAAAATATGAAAGAACAGTAAATATGAAACCAGGATTTAACACTTTAGTCTTGTAGGAAAATCGTATGTTTAAATGAGGAGTCGAAACAGACAAAACCTAAATCTAAATCACACAAATTAACAAAATTTTGAAACTGATAGTATAAAAAGTAAAGGTTTTTGAAACTAACAGAAAACATTACGAGTGAAAACAACGAATACAAAGTTATAAAACGAAAGTTAATACAGTTACTCATAATAATTAATAAAGTTAATAGAAGAGAATAGGAAGACTCCTATAAATGTATGAAAATATCGACGAAAGTCTAACGAACAATTGACAGAAAGGAGTATATAGTATGATAAACAACTGAAGCCACAGAAAGAAAGTATATAACCACTAAGAAGATACACATGAAAAGAAACTAAAACTCTAAAAGACAGAAGACTGGACATCTACGACAAACAAGACGAAGACCATTAAAGAAAAGTCTTCCTCCCTATTTACACTCATGCCTCTTCTCTCCACACACCTTTACCATATGTAGAGAACTACTTCCACTTTCTCCTCCCACTTTTTCGACCAAATTTTGAGTCGTAAGTTTTTTACTTGTAGTACCATAGACCAGGGTAGTGAAGTACCGTTGATCTACCATCTTTGTTACTTTTGTCACTGTTTGAAATAAAAGAACCCGAAGTTTTAGTGACACCTGTCATTGACGTCGGTACTTTAATTTTCTGTGAACGAGGAACCTTCTTTTTGTCACTGTTTGGATCTGTCGTATAATTTTTCGTCTCTAAAATGAAACGGAAAATGTTTCCAGGTATATCAGTTTTGATACCAAAAAGGTCATCAGTATATGTCTATACTCTCGACTTGTTATTTTATCCGACTTGCGGTTCCTTGACTATGAAAACTTGACACTACGATCTCTTCTGAGAACTCTCAGGGAACTTGACGTTCCTCTAGTTTGGTCAGGTAAGACTTCCTTTAGTTAGGACTTATAAGTAACCTTCCTGACTACGATTTCGACTTCGAGGTTATGAAGCCGGTGGACTACACTTCTCGACTGAGTAACCTTTTCTGGGACTACGACCCTTTCTAACTTCCGTCCTCCTCTTCCCCTACTGTCTCCTACTCTACCATCCTACCGTAGTGGTTGAGTTACCTGTACTCAAACCCGTTCGAGACCTTCTACCACTTCCTGTCCCTTCAGGCTGGACAACGTCAAGTACCCCAACGTTTCTCAGTCCGTCCTGACTCACTGACTTGTTCTTGTCTGTCCTTATGACTCTGAGTAGAACTCGAACCTTGTTGGGACCTTAACACGGTCTCAAAGTGTCACCAGGGGGTAACTTACAGAAACTGACCAAAAGAAAGGTGACCAGATTAGGGTAGACACAAGACAGAAAATTTTCAACTAGAAGTAAAGACCAGTAGTGACCGCGGTGAAGATCACTACACACACACACACACACACATACGTACACACGTGTACACACACAACTAGTAAAATTCCTAAATCCCTTCCTGTTCGTCTGTGTACACGAGTTACACGGCAGAACTACGTTAGAGGTAATAATAAAATAGTAACTTTTAATTAAATAACAAATTTTTATAAAAATAATTTATCGGTCGTTTATCTTTGATGTGTCTTATCATTGAGTCATTAGTGACTCATATTTTGTTGACACTTAACTACATGTTTTGGACACTTGTTTCTTTCTAGTGAAAAATACCCAAGTCCCAGGAAGAGGGAGGGGACTCTCTTCGTCCTGGGGTCCCGAGACGTCGGGGTCTTCAAATACCATTGTTCCGGAGAAAAGACATCTGGGGTACCGTCGACGGGCCCCAGATGTTTCAAGTTTCCGTCGTCGAGACGAGTGAACATAGTCTACGCAGGTAGAGGGGGTCGTTCGGAATGGTGTCCCTGGAGGAGACACAAACCGTTCCTGTGTCCTGAATCTTGAGTTTCAGACCTGTCGGGATACCGGTGGGGTACCGGACAGTGTTCCCGAAACACGTGGTCACCTGACTTGAGGAAGTAAGAAGGTGGGTGTCTTGAGACGAGTGGTCCAGAGTCTTAGAGAGGAGGAGTAGAGGGAAGGGGAGGACGGGACGAGTAAGAAGTAAAGGAGGGAAAGAGGAGGAAGGGAGAAGAAAGAGGGGAAGACGATGTGAAGAAAGGGGAGGAGGAGAAATAGGGTACAGGTAGAGGTATTTACAGCTGGAAATTTTTGTTTCGAGTAAACTACAACTGAGGTTCGTTGAAGAGAGACAAAAAGGATGGTATGTTGAGATTTAAAGGGTACCCTCTTCTTTGGGTCGTAAATCTTCGAATTCCAAACGATGGACGGACACTCTTCGTACGATCTTAAGAAAATTACCGAAGTGGTGTCGGTTCCATCGTACGGGAATTAAGAGATAATGAGAGGACCCCGTGACGACAATGATAACAACAGAACCTCTACACGAAGTCCGGCGGGGTGGGTTGGAAGGAGTACCCGTGTTCCGACAAAGATCTCAGCATCCCATCGGGGAACCAGACAACAACAGACAGCGGACATACCAGTGAGTTCGTACCCCGAACGGGGAAGCCGAGAGGACCCCAAGACTCCCCAAGTAAGACCGAGTTCTCTTATTGTCCATCACAGGATCATACCCCCTGTGGGGACCGGGAACTCAGTAAGACCGGAAAGGAAGGTCCTGTCGGGAATCTCTTCCCGGACAGGAGAAGAGTCTGTGGTGTAGGACTCTCCCCTCGACCCCTTCAGAAATTGGGAAAAACGCCCCCTTCTTTATATCAAGACTGAAAAGACGACTCAGCCCCGTGACGACCCTTAGACCTCTCCACTCTCCTCGGTCCCAGTTTTGAGGGGTGAAGTCGTGAGAAGAATGGGGTCTGTCCCACGGGACGGGTCTTTACCGGTCTCTACTGTTAACGATCCCGACGTCATCGGGTCAGAAATCTCTGGTCTCCACCGGTCTGGAGACCCAGTCGTCACCTGGGAACTGACAAGTAGAAAATATATATATATATAAACCGACTCGACCCAGAATCATCGTCGTCAGGCTTAGAAACTAGAAGTAACTCCGTGTGTCCTAGAAATCAACACCGTACCCCCTAGGTCAAGGGACTGGTCCCTAACTCGGGCCCGGGGGACGTAACCCTCACGTCTCAGGATCGGTGACCTGGTGGTCCTTTCAAGGAACTGGTAGGTAGAACTGGTTGTCAGGAGATGAACAGACCCCAGAGCCCCAAAAGAGACACTGACGGGAACGACCCTTCATTCGGAACCCTGAGGAAGACTAGGGTCCAAGAATTCGGGTAGAGTCCGGTCTGGGTAGGGTGAAATGTCCGTGTGTCCCTGAGTCCCTTGACCTTTTTCGGTACCGAGAACAATGGCACAAGAACAGGGGGATCGGACAACGATCGAGACGAGACCAGGGGTCGTCCGTACTGTCCACAGACCTCCGACTTCCTCAGATCGATAGTCCTTTATGAACGACTCGGGTGGACTCGTGCCTCGGGACCCGGTACCTTTTGTCTTGTCTTCGAGTCTTGGACCGAGGACCCCGGTCTCACCCACGGTCTCCATGGGAGAGTGGCCACACCGGGGAGGTGTGGGGACCGGAGGGAGGTGGGACGATGACGGGGTCCGGAAGAGGACCCCTACCGGGCCCGCCCCAGGTACCCTTGCACTCCGAGAGGACCGAGAACAAACGGAGTCGATTAGAGTTCTTACGCGAACAAAAGGGAAAACCAAACCCTTCAGGAGCCGAGAGGGAAATTACAGCTATCTCGACCCCTGTCTCCGGCACCCTCGGTCTCCCGTTACTAGGGACCGAACAAGAGAACGACCGATGTAAAGACAGAAAGGTTAACAAAGACAATGAAGGACGGAGGTAAAGTCGAAGAGGAGTGTTAAGGGTCTTTGACACCTTTATTTACAGGACTAAAAACCTGCAAAGTTGGTGGAGAGGAAGGACACTTAGAGGAGTGTCACCGGTCATGGAACGTCCACACTAATAGAGGTAAAATGTCTACTTGGACCTAGAATCTCTCCGATTCAATAACGAGTACCAGTGTGTCGTTCACTCTCCTCTTGACTTCATCTCGGGTCCCGGGAGGATGGAGGAGAGGTTCGAAGCCGAGGTCCCGTCACTAGAGTGACCTGTAGGTGACAACCAATAAACGACAAAGGAAGTCACTTGACGAAATAACTGATACGGTTTCGGAAACTGACACACCTAGTGTTATTTGACACCTTTTAAGAAGTTCTCTACCCTTATGGTCTGGTGGATTGGACGGAGAACTCTTTAGACATACGTCCAGTCCTTCGTTGTCAATCTTGACCTGTACCTTGTTGTCTGACCAAGGTTTATCCTTTTCCTCATGCAGTTCCGACATATAACAGTGGGACGAATAACTTGAATATACGTCTCATAAATTGAATAGTACTCTTTACGACCTGACCTTCTTTGTGTTCGACCTTAGTTCTAACGGCCCTCTTTATAGTCAGTGGAGTCTATACGTCTACTGTGGTGGGAATACCGTCTTTCACTTCTCCTCGATTTTTCGGAGAACTACTTTCACTTTCTCTTCTCACTTTTTCAACCGAATTTCGAGTTGTAAGTCTTTTGCTTCTAGTACCGTAGGCCAGGGTAGTGAAGTACCCTTTATCTACCCCTTTGTCACCTTTGTCACAGTCTGAAATAAAAAACCCCGAGGTTTTAGTGACGTCTACCACTAGCGTCGGTACTTTAATTTTCTACGAATGAAAAACCTTCTTTTTAATACTCGTTGGATCTATCATATAAGTTTTCGTCTCTGTAATGAAACGGCTGATTCCAGGTAGATCAGTTCCGATACCAAAAAGGTCATCAGCACATACCTACACTCTCAACCTGACACTTCTTCCGACTCACGACTTCTTAACTACGAAAACTTGACACCACAACCTCTTTTGAGAACTCTCAGGGAACCTGACTGCTGACTCTCTGACTTGACTTGACTTGACTTGAGTGACTTGACAATCAAGGGATCCTCTTCCTTAGGAACAGAAGTAGAAACATAAGGGTCCGAACCAGGTCACAGACCTTTGTATCCTCTGTGAGTCACCTAGAAACAAGTTTGTTTCTTCTCTCCTATACTTCGGTCCTCGAGATGATCCACGACATATATATATATATATATATATATATATATATATATATATTTTAGGAACTAGAAGATTTGTGAACCTCTTAGTCGGCGTAAACTAAGAGTAACCTCTCTTACTCTTAACAGGAGTAAAGTATCTACCCTAGTAATCCCCAGTCTCTTCAATTCATTAAACGGTTCCCAGTGTCTTGAACGTTCACCTTCAACGATGAGATCTTCGATGTGGTAGACGTCCGTGTTTCCCCTATTTACCAGACCCCTCCTTCCTCTCACCCGGCTTCCCGACACCCTCGGGGAAACGATGACCCAAACCTCACTAGAGACTGGTTCCGTCCGACATCACCTACTGACTCTAGGGATTCTTCCTTCGTGAAGAGTCGAGACGAGACGTACGGAAAGTTAGTGTTCGAGGGTTTACATATAAACAACTTACTGACTTACTGGTCGGGACGGATACCAACACGTCAAAAAAGTGGGGGTCTTAACCGGAAAGACCGACGAGAAAGTAGCCGAAACCCCCAGAAAGAAACGGGTCAAAGCTCAACACCTTAAGGATCTTCACGAAGGACTTGAGAGAAGGGTAACGAGGTGGAAGAGACACTCTAGTGCAAGGATCAGGACCGGAGACAATGGGAACTACACACCTACCGAGAGTTTGGACATAGAAAGGAGACTCGAGGTTTGGAAGTATCCAAAGGTGGACTCACAGGTCGGTTATAGAATGGAGGTGTGAAGTTTTCGTAAACGTAGTTAAGGAGGAGTGGAGTCTGGGTCCCTGACCACGATAGTGAGTGAGTCGACGGGTTTGGGGTTTGAGTCCGAACAGGAACTGTCAGAGGGGGTGGAGTCCAATGTTGTAGATCTAACGAGTCACTGGAGGGTTTACTAAGGTATTCGAGGTCAGGGGAGAGGGTGGGGGTGAGGTGGGTGAGAGGTATCTTGTCATCCTTTTTAGAAAGTTCAATACACAGACTGATATCGTGGATGGACGGATTTTGAGACCTGAGTTCGTCTTTCGAGTGTAGTAGTTGTAATGTGGGTTCTAAGGGTGTTAGATCGAGGGTGGTGGTGGAAGAAATAGAGTAGTAAGAGGGAGGGGGTTGGGACGACCTGGGGGTCGGTGGTTCGTCACCAGTACTCCGGAGACCTGTACGGTTGGGGGTCCAACCCTAAAAGGAAGACATGGAGACGTTGATGGGTTAACAGTAATTCGGAAGTCCTGGGTCGGACCTGTAACAGGGGGAAGGGTCTCCAGGAGGGACTAGGACTTCCGACTCGTTCCTCGAGAAAGAGACCCGAGGGGTCACGGGAGGACGGGGTCGGGAGGAGAAACCAATACCGGAAAATACGGACCCGACTCCCGACACAGACCCACCTCTGTTGTAGACTACACCACCACTGGGGTCACGAATCGAGTCCCGGACCATGTTCTTCCGAGGCACCTATAGGTAACTAGTCCGGTCTTTGGACTCAATAACCCTCCTTTTGTACCGAAGAAGGGATTTAGAACCGAAATCGGTCGACCGAATACTAGAGTGGTGGAGAGTGACGATATAAGTCAACAGAAGTAAACGGAACAAGACCCTGTCCTTGGAGGAGGAACCCATGTAGGGTGAGACGGGGTCAAGTACCACTAGTGGAGAAGGGACTGATGTCCCGATGTGATCGTGGGTCTCCAGGGGGTCCCAGGGTAAAGTTCTTCCTCTTGAGAGGTACTTGTCAAGAACGGAGTTGACGAGGATTCCGGAGTTTAAGTAAAGAATCCTGTACTCTTTAAAATGACTCTTCTATTTATGATCTACATTTTAGGGAACCACTCTTTCTTGTAAATCCAATTGAAGAGTGATTCCATATTCACCGGTCGTCTCGTACAAATGGGCCCTTGTCTACACCTGTTCAACTTTGTCCTCACATGCAAGAGACTGACGTATGTTCCCCTATTCTTGGTGCCCTTTCCGACGGACCGGGTGTGGGATGTCACCTCGTGAGTCAAGAATGGACATAGTCAATGGACACATAGGTAGGAGGTCATGTTGTTCTCTTCGACTTATCAAAAGAACAACGAGGGGATTGGAGTCATTCCTTGACCTGTGTGTCACTCACGGGTCATTTACGGGTATCGATAGAACAACCACGTCTCCAACCGACTAGTCGGTGGAAGATGTCCCCTGACCCTTCACAAACATCGTCCTCCCCTCCTAGGAAGGACTAAAGAGAACTCCGAGGTTATTCGAGACAAGGGTATTGGTGGGGGATGAGGACCGTTAGTGTGTCTATCAGAGGATCGACTCGAGGGATCCGTCCCTCCTCAACTCCCCTCACCTTCGAACCTTCACGGAGGTCCCAGGACTGGCGAAATATCCCAGTCTCGGGGAGGACCCTTGACACTTAAACGATCTTTACTCGACTCCGTAGAAGAAGAACCGGAGGTTGTGGGAACCACGGAGTGTGAGTAAGTTATGTGTAAATATATACACGGTTTGTGGTCAGACCCACGACCTTACGTAGTCATTTGTCTGTTTGTAGGGACGGATGTGACTTGAATATAAGATTATCAAAGACTACCCCACCCCCTCCATCGTTATTTTTTGTTTTCTCCATTTTTACTATTAATAAACTATCAGTATTCGTGACTCTTTTTTTGATTTCGTCCCCTTCCTCTACACTTTATAGGACAGCCCCATCCTCATCTTTAAAATCTCTCACCGGTCCCTCACGGAGTCACTCCTCCATTAAAAATTTTACATAGACCAAACAACTCCATTTTATATGGATTTTATTTTAAAATTGATAAAATTGACACGTCAAGTCACCGTAGGTCATGTAAATGTACTATGGTGGTAGGTAGAGGTCTTGAAAAAGCAGTGGAATACGACTTTGAAACGTTCCTCTAGGTTGGTCAGGTAAGATTTCCTCTAGTCGGGACCCACAAGTAACCTTCCTTACTACGATTTCGACTTTAAGGTCATGAAACCGGTGGAGTACACTTCTCAACTGAGTAACCTTTTCTGAGACTACGACTCTCCCTAACCCCCGTCCTCCTCTTCCCGTACTGTCTCCTACTCTACCGACCTACCGTAGTACCTGAGCTACCTGCACTCAAACTCACTTGAGGCCCTCAACCACTACCTGTCCCTCCGGACCGCACGACGCTAAGTACCCCAACGTTTCTCAGTCTGTGCTGACTCGCTGACTTGGCTTGATTTGACTGACTTAACTTGACTTGACTTGACTTGACTACGACTTTGAGACATGGGTAATTAACCATTGAGGAACATAGGGTACCACACCTATGTGGTGTAAAAGAAATAGATCAGTAGATTGTTACCTGTAAACCTAACAAAGGCGGAGACCGATGACTCTTATGACGACGATACTTGTACTCTCATGTTTATTGAGAGACTCAGGGACTAGAATTAAAAACACACATATATCGGCCTTCGTCTTAACGAACCAGTATACCAGCATACCTGAAGGGACCACCGAGTCTGCCATTTCACAGACAGATGTTACACCCTCTGGACCCAAGCTAGGGATCCATCCGTTGTAAGGGACCTCTTCCTTTACCGTTGGGTGAGGTCATGGTAACGGATCTTTTAGGGTACCTACCTCCTCGGGCCACAGGTACCCCAGTGTTTCTCAACCTGTACTGACTCGCTGAAGTGAAAGTGAAAAGAAGCAAAAGTACCAGTATACCCCGAAGGATCCACCGAGTCACCATTTCTCAGACGGACGGTTACGTCCGCGGTGTCCTCTGTCAAACTAGAAACTCAGTCCTTGTAGGGGATCTCCTCCTTTGTTGTTGGGTGAGGTTATAAGAACCGACTTTTTAGGGTACCTGTCTTCTCGGACCACCCGATGTCAGGTACTCCCAGTGTTTTTCAACTTGACTTACTGATAGTGAATGAATATATATGTTATACAGTCAAGTCAAGTCAAGTCAGCGAGTCAGCACAGGCTGAGAAACGCTGGGGTACTTAACGTCGTGCGGTCCGGATGGACAGGCAGTGGTTGAGGGCCTCAAGTAAGTCTGAGTGCAGGTAGCTCAGGCACTACGGTAGGTCGGTAGAGTAGGAGACAGTAGGGGAAGAGGAGGACGGGGGTTAGGGACGGTCGTAGTCTCAGAAAAGGTTACTCAGTTGAGAAACGTACTCCACCGGTTTCATGACCTCAAAGTCGAAATCGTAGTAAGGAAGGTTTCTTTAGGGTCCCGACTAGAGGAAGTCTTACCTGACCAACCTAGAGGAACGTCAGGTTCCCTGAGAGTTCTCAGAAGAGGTTGTGGTGTCCAGTTTTCGTAGTTAAGAAGCCACGAGTCGGAAGAAGTGTCAGGTTGAGAGTGTAGGTATGTACTGGCGTCCTTTTTGGTATCGGAACTGATCTGCCTGGAATCAACCGTTTCATTACGAAACCTTATACGATAGATCCAACCAGTATTGAAAAGAAGGTTCCTCATTCGCAGAAAATTAAAGCACCGACGTCAGTGGTAGACGTCACTAAAACCTCGGGGGTTTTATTTCAGACTGTGACAAAGGTGACCAAGGGGTAGATAAAGGGTACTTCACTACCCTGGTCTACGGTACTAGAAACAAAAGACTTACAACTCGAAATTCGGTTGAAAAAGTGAGAGGAGAAAGTGAAAGTAGTTCTCCGAAAAATCAAGGAGAAGTGAAAGACGGTATTCCCACCACAGTAGACGTATAGACTCCAATAACTATAAAGAGGGCCGTTAGAACTAAGGTCGAACACGAAGAAGGTCGGGTCGCAAAGAGTAATACATGAGACGTATATTCAAGTTATTCGTCCCACTGTTATATGTCGGAACTACGTGAGGAAAAGGATAAACCTTGGTCAGACAACAAGGTACAGGTCAAGATTGACAACGAAGGACTGGACGTATGTCTAAGGAGTTCTCCGTCCAGTCCACCAGACCATAAGGGTAGAGAAAGTCTTAAAAGGTGTCAAATGACACTAGGTGTGTCAGTTTCCGAAACCGTATCAGTCATTTCGTCTTGATCTACAAAAAGACCTTGAGAGAACGAAAAAGGTACTAGGTCGTCTACAACCGTTAAACTAGAGACCAAGGAGACGGAAAAAATTTTGGTTTCATTCTGCCATCCACAAAGTTCTCCCGTAGTCTCTTTTCTGTGTGACTTTGGTATGAGTGTCTTTTGATCAGTTAGATTAGTGTGATCCTGGTGTCGAAACAACTTGAGTTACTTTGGTTCGGTACGGGCGCCCCGTTGGGTTCTGCCCGACCAGTAACACCTCTCCAGACTGTCTTACACCAGGTACCCTCTTCCCTTACCGTTTGGCGAAGTCATAAAAACGGAACTCTTGGGGTACTTGTCATACTTTTCCGTTTTATTATCCTATGACTTACTCCTTGAGGGGTCCAGTCATCCACGGGTTATACGATGACCTCTAGTCACCTCTTTATTGAGGTCTTTCTTATTTCCCTACCTCGGTTTTGTTGGATCGACACCTACACTGACCACTATCTTTGTTTCGGACTACGACATTTCTCGTTATAACGTATCCTTGGACCTTACAGTCCAGGTACTTAGTTCCGTTTAACCTTCACCAGTTTGTTCTCTACCGTTCTCACTTGTAGTTGTAAGATCCTTAGTCACTTGATTTTACCTGACCTTACCCACTTAAATTGAGTCTACTGGTAATATATGTTATTTATACATATAGATATAATTTTCAAATATTTAAAATATTTTATACACACATAAATATACTCTCCGTAGGATTACCCATACTTCATCCAAAACACCGAAACCAAACGTAAAGGAATTACTAATTACTATGACTTGTAGAAAACACACGAGTAACCGGTCAGTGTATAAAAGAAACCTCTTTACAGATAAGTTCGACAAACGAGTAAAACTCAACTCAACAAACGAAAAAAATAACGTCTCAAAATCCTTAAGAAATATATAAGACCCATAATTAGGGTATAATCTATACATGAACGTTTATAAAAGAGAGTAAGACACCCAAAAAAGTCCGGTGACTATCACAGGAAACTACGTGTTTTCAAAATTCAAAACTATTTTAGGTCAATTAGATCAAAAAGAAAACAACGAAGACGAAAACCACAGTATAGGTTCTCTAGTAACGGTTTAAGTTGTAGTACTTCGAAAAGGGAGTAAAAGAAGACAAAATACCAAAATCGAGAATCCGAATCCAGAAACTAAGTAAAACACAATGAAAATTATATACTATATTCCAGTGTCAGGTTGAAGTAAGAGAACGTATACTTACAGGTCGAGAGGATGGCAGTAACCAACTTTTCTGATAGGAAAGGAGTGACTTACCAGAACCCTACGAACACCTTTTAACACAATGGTATATATACTTTATTCTCCCATTTGAGACTCATTTCTGGATCTTCTTCACTCCTTCGATCGGTACACCAACAACCCCCTTCTTACAGACAGTCGCCCTTGTCGGCTACACTTCCCCTCTATAGCCCTCCTCGCCCAAACCGACCTCCCCTCACCTACTCCCCTCTTCCCATGTCCTATTCCAGTCTCTCCACTCCCTTCGTCTCTCGTTTAGTATCTCCCAGACACCTAGTATTTCTCCTGAGACGTAAAAGGACTCGTTTTGACCTTCGGTAAGTCAAGTCATCGAGTCAACACGGGCTGAGAAACGTTGGACCTGACCTTCTTTGTGTTCGACCTTAGTTCTAACGGTCCTCTTTATAGTTATTGGAGTCTATACGTCTACTGTGGTGGGAATACCGTCTTTCACTTCTCCTCGATTTTTTGGAGAACTACTTTCACTTTCTCCTCTCGCTTTTTCAACCGAATTTCGAGTTGTAAGTCTTTTGCTTCTAGTACCGTAGGTCAGGGTAGTGAAGTACCCTTTATCTACACCTTGGTCACCTTTGTCACAGTCTGAAATAAAACCCCCGAGGTTTTAGTGACGTCTACCACTGACGTCGGTACTTTAATTCTGCGAATGAAAAACCTTCTTTTCAATACTAGTTGGATTTATCGTATAAGTTTTCGTCTCTGTAATGAAACGGCTGATTCCAGGCAGATCAGTTCCGATACCAAAAAGGACACCAGTACATACCTACACTCTCAGTCTGACACTTCTTCCGACTCGTGACTTTTTAACTACGAAAACTGGACACCACAACCTCTTCTGAGAACTCTCAGGGAACCTGACGTTCCTCTAGGTTGGTCAGGTAAGACTTCCTCTAGTCGGGACCCTAAAGAAACCTTCCTTACTACGACTTCGACTTTGAGGTCATGAAACCGGTGGAGTACGCTTCTCAACTGAGTAACCTTTTCTGAGACTACGACCGTCCCTAACCCCCGTCCTCCTCTTCCCCTGCTGGCTCCTACTCTACCGACCTACCGTAGTGCCTGAACTACCTGTACTCAGACTCACTTGAGGCCCTCTACCACTACTTGTCCCTCCGGACCACACGACGCTAAGTGCCCCAGCGTTTCTCAGCCTGTGCTGACTCACTGACTTGACTTGACTTGACTTGACTCCGGAGGGACAGGTAGTGGTTAAGGACCTCAAATGGGTTTGAGTGCAGGTAACTCAGTCACTACGGTAGGTTGGTAGAGTAGAAGACAGTAGGGGAAGAAGAGGACGGGGGTTAGGGAGGGTCGTAGTCCCAGAAAGGGTTACTCAGTCGAGAAACGTACTCCACCGGTTTCATAACCTCAAAGTCGAAGTCGTAGTCAGGAAGGTTACTTGTGGGTCATGACTAGAGGAAATCGTACCTGACCAACCCAGAGGTTCCCTGAGAATTCTCAGAAGAGGTTGTGGTGTCAAGTTTTCGTAGTTAAGAAACCACCAGTCGAAAGAAGTGTCAGGTTGAGAATGTAGGTATGTACTGGTATCGGAACTGATCTGCCTGGAAACAACCGTTTCATTACCGAGGTGAAAAATTATACGATAGATCCATAATCTCCCGTTGAATACAAAGGTGAGACCAAAAGTACAAGTCTTATCTAGTTCCACGACTCCCGTTTTCGTTTTCTTTGTCACTCCTCTGTTGAGTCCATTCTCCTCTACCACCGGACTCGGTCCCCCACTGTTCACCACTTTTAGACCTACTATCCAAAACTAGTATCTGGTTTACACCACTAACCCCCATCCCCTCTCTTTCTTTCTCTCTCCCTGTCTCCCTCTTATTTTTCCTCTCCCTTCTCCTCTACCTCCCCCTTCCTCTTAATCTCTTCTTCTTTCCCCCTCTCATTCAATTCCTACTGTTTAAAAAGTTAAAAACGTTAACCTTTACATCTCAAGTGTAATTGTTCTCTCCATCTTTCTGACGTAGTCCGTTGTCAGACTTCCTTTCTAGTTCTAAAGTTAAAGTCTGTACGAGTTAAACTCGGTGGATTGACCTACACAGTCCACCCTTCAGCCTCTACTTAGACCTCAACTCCTCTCTCCAGAATCGACCTCAGTACCTCTGAGAATCTACCGATACGTTGGCGTCAGGTCAGGGAAAGGGAAGGACCAGGAGGTCGTAGGGTACTCGTTTTATCTCCCCGACCTGATCTACGATAGATTTGTTACGGAAGGTCAAGACCACAAAAGACTAAGATTAACCTCTCTTTACCTCGGTTAGAAGGGTTCCTAGTTTGGGTTCAGAGAATACAGAGGAAGTAACCGTCCACCCAAGAAATGGTGATCGCAATGGACCCTTCGGGTATCCTAAGTATTAAAGGTGATTTAATTTTTAATACTAGAGGACTACGACCCTAACTCTCCCGACAACCTTTAGTCATAACACTCCTACTCTACTACACTAGACACAATGGGAGTCCTTGTTGTAGGGAGTTGGTTTCCTTCAAGGTACTCCGTCGAAGAGTATCACGGGAAAGTCAAGTCAAGTCAGCGAGTCAGCACAGACTGAGAAACGCTGGGGTACTTAGTGTCGTGTGGTCCGGAGGGACAAGTAGTGGTTGAGGGCCTCAAGTGAGTCTGAGTACAGGTAGTTCAGGCACTACGGTAGGTCGGTAGAGTAGGAGCCAGCAGGGGAAGAGGAGGACGGGGGTTAGGGAGGATCGTAGTCCCAGAAAAGGTTACTCAGTTGAGAAACGTACTCCACCGGTTTCATGACCTCAAAGTCGAAGTCGTAGTATGGAAGGTTTCTTTAGGGTCCCAACTAGAGGAAGTCTTACCGGACCAACCTAGAGGAACGTCAGGTTCCCTGAGAGTTCTCAGAAGAGGTTGTGGCGTCCAGTTTTCGTAGTTAAAAAGTCACGAGTCGGAAGNCCGGTTTCATGACCTCAAAGTCGAAGTCGTAGTATGGAAGGTTTCTTTAGGGTCCCGACTAGAGGAAGTCTTACCGGACCAACCTAGAGGAACGTCAGGTTCCCTGAGAGTTCTCAGAAGAGGTTGTGGCGTCCAGTTTTCGTAGTTAAAAAGTCACGAGTCGGAAGAAGTGTCAGACTGAGAGTGTAGGTATGTACTGGTGTCCTTTTTGGTATCGGAACTGATCTGCCTGGAATCAGCCGTTTCATTACAGAGACGAAAACTTATACGATAGATCCAACCAGTATTGAAAAGAAGGTTCCTCATTAAAGTACCGACGTCAGTGGTAGACGTCACTAAAACCTCGGGGGTTTTTATTTCAGACTGTGACAAAGATGACAAAGGGGTAGATAAAGGGTACTATCACGGGAAATCACCTCCAGTTTCGAGTCGAATCCTTTTCATTGAAGTCCCTCCCTATTTGTCCCATCACTCTAAGTCCGAAAACCCTTCTCCGACGGAAACGATGTTCCTCCAGTAGGTCGTTGGAGTCTGTGTATCTCCCCGGGGTGTCCCTGTGCCCTCTGGGTACTTGACGACGTCATCGTCCCGTCCCTTCCGGGAAACAACGAAAGTGTTGAAATGTTTCGGGGGTTTCAGGTCTGGTAGGAGGGAGAGTCCTGACCCGACTGTAGTAAGGGACCTCTGTCTATAATGACACCTTTGGGCACAAGGACAGGGAGGTAAGTCACGTCCCCGACCCCTCGGGGTCCTGAGGTGGGGGTCGGACCGGGTGACCACATGTCGGAGTGCCTACAGTCACAGTGACGACGGAGAGTCCGTGTAGAAGAGGCCCTCTTGGACGTCGGGACCCTCGTGAAGGGGTCTTTCGAGAACCGACCCTCTATCTTGAAACAGGAAGACTTTGTACCTCTCTGTGTCTTGGCCTATGTGGGAACAGGTCTCACGACGAGGAATTCATCGATACCTTCCTTCCTCCTTCCTTCCTTTTCGGGAAACCTTCTCTGACGTGTAAAACAGTACGAGACACCTGGGAAGAGACACTCACACCCGAAGACTGGAGGGTCGAGTCTCTTCTACGTGACAGAGACCCTTCCAACTGGTCATAAAACCCTCCACCCCGACAGGAGGGTAGACCCTTGTTCCGTTGATGTGGAGACCCCGAGACACACCAAACCCCCCTCCTATCCTCTTCCTCCTCAGTCGTCTAAACTGAAACTTAGAGTGAGGTCGACTCTTCAATGCCTACCCTCTACGGTGAAACAAAAAAGAAGATACTTTACTCCCATCGTGATGGATGAAGTAATCCCCACGACAACACCCCTAATGTCCTCCACGTCGGGGACGGACTGTGTCGTCTTCCAGTCATACTCTAGTAAGAAGAATCCGTCTTTGAAGACCGAGTCGGTAGTATCTGACACACTTGATCTCTACCATGAAATGGAGAGACTTGGAGTCAAAGGATATCCCTATCTTTGTGTATGTCGTGTCCTGACAACCCTCCTGACTTTCCACATCACGTGTCAGAGATGGTAGCGCGGACCGTGTATCATCCACGAGTCATTTTCCACCAATCTCGATAATAATAGTAGTCCTTGATTTGACACAACGTACCCCACCTACAGGTCTTTTCTCTATCTATTGTCTCCCGGTTCCAGTAGCGCGGTGTGAAGACCTCCTCCACCGGCCCTCGAGTCGGTCCAGTCCGACCCCAATACACCCAGAGTTCCTTCCTCGTTGGTGGGATCCCCGTCTCGGGTTCTCCTTGGTTCCACCTTCCGTATATTTCCCAACTCCCCGACCAGGCTTTTCCTTCCTTCGTGACCACTCTTTTCTTTCCTGTCTTTGGATCAGTCGACACGTTCGAATCATTCCGGTCGTTTCCTCTTTTTCCCCGGTGATCCCAATCCATACCTCTTCCTTTACCGTTGGACTGTAGATATCAGGTGACCAAGGGTTTCTCGACCTGTACTGAATCGCTGACTTGTGGTGGTGGTTTTGGGCAAGATGTCTTCAGTTTGACTCCAGTCCCTTCTATTCACCTGACTGAACGAGTTTTAATCACTGCTAGAACCGTGAACTTACTTCCAGAGGACACCCGACTACGAGTCCACACATGAAGGGACCCGTGTGTTTCTACCCCACCCCACCCCCCTCCTCCCTGTATCGATTACCCACTCCTCACTGTCTTGAATAAAGAGGTGTCCCTCTTTATTCCTCCCACACCTCAAGTTGCTTCGGTAAACCTTTACTTGTGTCTACTCTGTCAGAGAGAACCCGACAATACCTCTAATTACCGGTATCTGTTCTCGGGAGTGCGTAGTGATTCCGTCTCCTAAAGTTTCTGGGAATTTTTAGTAACCCTTTGTAAAGTTTTCCTTTCGCGAGCGTTTCGTTGGTCTCCGGGCGGTTTGCGTGACCACATATCGAGTGGTCCGCTACGAACATTAGATTAACGGATACTCGTTCTCAAATTTTGTTATAAATGCTACACCTTTTTATCGAGCACTAAACTAAACATGTCTTCTTTGCGCTGATTACCCATTTAATCTAAAACTAGAGAGACCGGGTCCAGGACACCCACCTCGATTCGGGTAACCTCCCCCGCTCCGAGAGGTCGGGAGATGAAGGGAAGATTGGGAAGTGGGGGAGTGGGGGTGAGGGGGTGGGGTCGTGTCAGGACGCTGTCGAGTCACAGGAAGATTCTGTACCTTCCGGTCGTCGTAACGGGACAAATAGAACCCGGACGGTCAGGAAATTCGGGGTGGAGAAGAAGGTCCTTCGGAAGGGCTGACGAGGTCGGACGAAAGTGAAGTCAAGGTTGTTAAGACTTCCAGACACTGTGTGCCAGTCTAAAGGTAATCTATCTCAACCGAGAATAAATCTGAAAGTGATCGAACCGAAAAAAAAAAAAACGGACTTCAAAAAACCTACAATTAAACGTTAGATCTGAACAATGAAATGAACGGAATAAATTACGTCCGTGAGACCACTCATTATTAACGAAAACGGACTGTTGCCAGGTAAGAAAACCTTTCTCATTGGACCAAAGTGGACCCCTTTGACGGGTAGGCTCAAAGTCAGGTGCGCCCGTCCCGTCTGGTCACAGGAGGGTCGTCCCTCACAGTCTCCACCCGTGCACTGAGTCTACACCGGTTAGTTCTCTTGGTGAGGGTAGTCGGTGTCACTAAACAAGTCCCCGTCCGGGTACGACCCGGTTACTCTCCGGAGGAACCTACCGCCGATGAGAATCGAGAATGCTCTCAACATTCAATAGACCTTAACGATTTCACCATCTTAGTTTTCGACTTCGAGAACCACCGGTAGACCAGTAAGGCACCTTCTTCGAGGGGACTTTCACTTCGGTTATGGCATCCTTTGCCTCTCTCCTTGCATCTTCTAGGCGTCAGTTCGTGGGCTTAGGTCGCCACCCACTGAGTGTGTGCGAAATCAGACCTTGGCTGGAGGAAAGTAAACAAAGTCGGTCAAACTCAGAGTCAGAAAATGTCTTTGGACAGTAAGAGTGAACGTGTTATCCGTGTCCTGACGACAGATCCGTGAAGATCTACTCATTCGTGAAAACCTCGACTTACTTTAAACATCTGATAGTTTTAGTTTTCTTATAAAGACCTGTATCAAGACACTGACTTCGGTCAAAAGGACCGAAAAAGGGTTGCCGGACGAGACACAACCGAGAAGATCCACGACCCCTGTGTGTCTTCTTAGCGTCGTCTGGACCGGGGCCCCGCGAGTGTTAGAACCTCCCTTCCATTCTCTTCGTCACGGTTTGAAGGGAGTCCCCGACTCTCCTTCTTTATGGTACACGGTACCTCTTAGTGATGTAGGTGTCCCGAGGTCTGCGGAGACCACGTCCTCGTCTGCCCTCTATATTCTGACCCGTCCTGAAGCACCTCCGTTACTCTTTCCGGGGATCCCGTCCCACTACCCCACTTGCCACTTGAACCACCGTCACGGTCCTGACAGCCTCACTCCTCGTAACTCAGGGAAAAGGGGTCTGGAGACCCTTTCTCCCAGGTCTCGACGAGAAGTCGTGGACTGTCTCCAGACCGAGAGAGAGAAGGACAGGTGAGACGTCGTCCAGAGAGTCGACCCTCTAGTCCACCTGAGTCCGTCACCAACAGACCCCTGTGGACACCCGTAAACCCTCGGTCGACTCCCACTACCTCGAAAGGGTGGTGTGTCACTCCCTCCCCTGTGTCCACGGTTACGAACAGACGTACTCTGTCAGTACAAGTGGCACCGTAAATAATAGTACTCAGGAAACACCGTAGTTTTGGTTAAAACACTGTAAAGAAATCATAAAGACACGACCCCCGAAATGTGAGTTGGAAACACAGAAGTGAATTGTTACTTAGTGGGTGGAACCGAGAGTAAAAAGATTACCACGAATCTTTCCGAATTTCGGGATGTTGTTCACGTCCAGACAGAGCGGATCCACTCTCTCAGACGAACCGTGGACACCACTACCGAATGACCTGTCTCTTATCCCGAGTTGAGTGAACCAAGTCAGAAGGTCACAGATGACAAATGTCTCGGACGGAGGCAGAAGCGAGTCGACGGTCTCTGCCACATTCTTCGTCCAACACCGACCTTTTTGTCTGTGCAGACGGTAGTAAACCATGACACTACTAAATACGTACGTAGGTAGGTGTTTTCCGTGTCTCTGTACACGTTTCTTGTCATCCTAATTAAGACAGAACCACTAGTCCTCTTCGTCTCCACGACTGTCGGGACGTCCTGTACCCTCTGACCTTTATTGCCACAGGAAGTTTGTCCTTTGAACAACGTGTCGTCTCCAGCGTAATTCCACCGAGGACTTACGAGAGACATACTCCATCTAAGGTAGTGAGGTAATATGTCTCTTCCGTCGACTCCGAGTCATACGAACTCGTTGAACAGTTCCGTGTCGTCTCGGTCCTAAGTTGGGGTCCGACCCATTACGTTGCAAACTCGACGAAAGAGATACGGAGTGAAGGCAAGCCTATAGAAACCGATAACTTTGAGGACAGAAGAACAGTAGAAGATTAGGAGTCAGCTACGGTTCACAGTACCACGACCCTCGTCTTCGTCTCTGTGAGAGGACGTGGGGTGGGGGTGAAGTGTCTAGATTCCTCCGTCTGACCCCTCTCTCGGCCCGAGGACGGAGAACCCGGACCGAGAGGTGTGACAGGGTGAGGAGACTAACACCCCTACCTACAGTCTGAAGTTTCCGACGTCGTGTGACAGAGAGGTTAGAGGTCGGGTACTCTTTCGTGTATTCGGGTCTTGTTTCCGGAAAGGTCTGGGTGCAGTGGACGAGCCGTGAATCGTGCCCCGAATTAATTTCCTTTGTCTCGAAGAATCTCACTCTCGCTCCTCACTTCCTCTTTCAGCTAGTGTGATTTCTGTGGCGGTAATTATTTCGGTCTGAGCGGTGATTATAGGGTGAACTTAAGTTTTGTCCTGTTTATTAACCTTTAGACTCGTCTCACTCACCATCCCGGTCACCATACCTACTGTCTCCAGACCGTCGACACCCTCTGGAAGACATACCCCTGTTTCAAAGACGTCCCTCATTAAGACAGAGCTCCGGGTCACAGGAGAACCGACTGTCGGTATCCGACTGTGGACCCAGTGTCGTCATAGAGTGTGATTTATCGTGAACTTTACACGGTTCGTGACAAGAGTCAAGAAATGTTTACAATCAATTAAATTAGGAATTTTTATAAGGTAAACATGGACAGATATATAGATAGACGGAAGGATAGATAGAAAGATAGAACAATCAACTACACGAATCAACGCCGACTGAGAAACGTTGGGGTACCTGATATCGGGCGGTCCGAGGAGACAGGTAACCCTAAGAGGTCCAGTCTTATGACCTCATCCAATGGTACGGGAAGAGGTCCCCTAGAAGGGTTGGGTCCCAAGCTCGGGTCAAGAGTGTGTACCGTCCGCCTAAGAGAGAATCTATGACAATAACAGAGATAAAATGTCTACTCCTCTGACTTCGTGTCCCCAATTCATTCAACTGGTCCGACTCGACCCTCAAACTTGAACACACGGCACTGGAGCGGATCTTCAGTGTCGGTACATTCGACCGGAGAGGAAGGACCGACCGACCTATTGACGGCGAGTAAGTCGGTCATTTGTAAACAGTCCATATGAGGAACGAACCACTATTATCATTATTGGTGACACACACCGAAAACGGACCTTTTAGGGTACCTGCCTCCTCGGACCTTCCGACGTCAGGTACCCCAGCGACTAACGCTGAAGTGAAAGTGCGTAACCTCTTCCTTTACCGTTGGGTGGGGTCACAAGAACGGACCTCTTAGGGTCCCTACCCCCTCGGACCACCCGACGATAGACACCCCAGTGTGTGTCGACCTGTACTGACTTCGCTGAATCGTCGTCGTACCGAGGAAATACGGTCCATGATTCGTGAAATACACGCAATAGAGGAAAGTGGGGACGACTATTGGGTACTCCACGCACGAAGATAACAGAGGTATAATGTCCCTCCCTGCGACTTGGAGTCTCTCCGATCCACTGAAGGGGAACCAGGGTACCGATCAATCATCACCTCTGTTCTAAGTTTGGATGTAGAAAACCGAGTTTTGTGTCAGGGAATTGGTGACTATAAAATAAAATAAAATAAAACACACACACACAGGTCACTCAAAATAAAAAAATTAAATTTAAGTAAATAAAATTAACCTCCGATTAATGAAATGTTATAACATAACCAAACGGTATGTAGTTGTACTTAGGTGGTGCCCACATGTGCACAAGGGTTAGGACTGGGGGAGTGGGGCGAGGGAGGGGTATGGTAGGGAGACCCAGTAGGGTCACGTGGTCGGGGTTCGTAGGACATAGGACGTAACTTGGATCTGACCGCTAAGTAAAGAATATACTATAATATGTACAAAGTTATGGTAAGAGGGTTTAGTAAGGTGGGAGAGGGAGAGGGTGTCTCAGGTTTTCTGACAAGATACGTAGACACAGAGAAAACGACAGAGCGTATGTCCCAATAGTAATGGTAGAAAGATTTAAGGTATATATACACAGTCATATGACATAACCACAAAAAGAAAGACCGAATGAAGTGAGACATATTAGCTGAGGTCAAAGTAGGTGGAGTAATCTTGACTAAGTTTACATAAGAAAAATTACCGACTCATTATGAGGTAACACATATACATGGTGTCGAAAGAATAGGTAAGTAGACGACTACCTGCAGATCCAACGAGGGTACAGGACCGATAATATTTGTCACGACACTACTTGTAACTCCATGTACACAGAGAAAGTTAAGACCAAAGGAACCAAACATACGGGTCGTCACCCTAACGACCCAGTATTCCGTCAAGATAAACATCAAAAAATTCCTTAGAGGTGTGACAAGAGGCATCACCGACATGATCAAACGTAAGGGTGGTTATCACATTCTCCCAAGGGAAAAGAGGTGTGGGAGAGGTCGTAAATAACGAACACCTGAAAGCCTAGCGTCAGTAAGACTGACCGCACTTTACCATGGAGTAACACCAAAACTAAACGCAAAGAGACTATTACTCACTACAACTCGTAGAAAAGTACACAAACAATCGGTAGACATACAGAAGAAACCTCGTTACAGATAAATCAAGAAACCGGGTAAAAAACTAACCCAGCAAATAAAAAGACCTTAACTCGACGTCCTCAACGTACATAAAAAAACTCTAATGAACAAACAGTCAACGAAGTAAACGATAATAAAAGAGGGTAAGTCTTCCGATAGCAAAGTGGAACGAATATAAAAGGAAACAACATGTCTTCGAAAATTAAAAAAAAATTTAAAATAAATAAATAAATAAAAAATTTAAAATTTTAGAAATAAAGAATGTACGCAAGGGTTTGTACTTGGGGGGAGGGTGGAGGGAGGGGTGTTGTAGGGAGACCCAGTAGGGGCACGTGGTCGAGGTTCGTACGACATAGGATCTTCGAAAATTAAAATTAATCCAGGGTAAACAAATAAAAACNGAGGGAGGGGTGTTGTAGGTAGACCCAGTAGGGGCACGTGGTCGAGGTTCGTACGACATAGGATCTTCGAAAATTAAAATTAATCCAGGGTAAACAAATAAAAACGAAAATAAAGGTTATAAGACCGTCCACCCACTATCTCCTAGGACGACACTAGGACGAAACTAAATGCAGTTTCTCACAAAACGAAGAGATTCTCAAAATATCAAAGACCAGAATGCAAATCTAGAAATTAGGTAAAACTCAAATAAAAAACACATACCACAATCTTTCATTGGTGACTATAAAAAATTTTTACAAAAATTAAAATTAAAAACGATACAGTCCAGAATCAACACCGTGTGCCCTAGAAACAACGTCGTACACTCTAGAAAAGTAACGTCGGACACCCGAATCAATGGGGTGTCGTACACCCTCGAAACAAGAGACTGGTCCTTACCTTGGGTACAGGGAACGTAACCTTCTGACTAAGAATTGGTGACTTGATGGTCTCTGTGGGGAGATGACGACCATAACTCACGAATAAGAGTTTCCTAGGAACCTTCTACATGAGTGTCCATCAGTATCGAGACCGACTATCTACGACGTGTGTGGATCTACACTCGTAGGGATCTCTACCCGTCCTTGGTCTATACCGGGTGACTCATGTTAAGTAAATACAGAAGTCCGATATTTGGGTCCTGCGAAGGGATAAGGATGGATTGGGGAAGAGAAGCAACAGAAATAGGACACACGTGAGGGTGAATAAATACACACACACACACACACACACACACACACATGTGCGAGTCAGTGCAGACTGAGAAACACTGGGGTACCTGATATCGGGAGGTCCGAGGAGACAGGTACCTTAAAAGGTCCGTTCTTGTGACCTCACCCAAAGGAACGGGAGGAGGTCCCCTTGAAGGACTGGGTCCCAAACGTGGGTGCGGAGAACGTAGACGACGAAATAGTCCACCTACAAAATGGTGACGTGATGGACCCTTCGGGGAGGGGAAGGGTGGATAAGTAGGGTGTCGGGATTTCGACACCACTGATGGGACCCTTAACATCCGTAAGACTTATGACTCCACTCCAACCCTTGCGTAAGACGTTTCCCTAGACCGAGGAACGACCGTCCTTTATCTTAAGTGTGGACAAGTTCTCCGTTGAATCATTTTACCTTTCCTGTACCTGTAACTTCAGTCCGGAGTCACACTGAAGACTCGGAGTCAAAGGGATTGACACTTTACCCGGACGTCCCGGTCTCCTTCCTACCTTTTCTGACCGACATACCTCCGGACCATTTTGGACTCCGGAGAGAGACACCTCTCCCTATCTCTCATCCCTCTCCCAGTTTCGGACACTTGAGACCTCTCGTGTCTCTCCCCTCGTACCGGAGGAAAGGGATCGGGTAGTATAACCTTACTCCCCGAGGAATCTTGACCTCCACTCGTACAAATCCCTTTTGCTCTCCTCTATACCCGTGTCTCCACCTTTGAATCCCGGAGTCACGAGACTATCACGACTTCCGACCTTTACAGTGGATTAAGTCCTCTGTGTCCAGTGGAGTCCGTATCCCGGTACCGTAACAACACTACCCAGTCCCGTACGAAGTTAAAATCTAGTAACAGTACCTCCTGAGGTTCCGGTCTTCGAATTTCTCAACGGAAGGGGATACCAGGACAGAGGAACGAGAATAACCGGGACCTCTTTTTCGAATGTGAAGACTAGACTTCACAAGAATAAAGTGGATGTACCGTTACGACTACCCCGACGGAACCCCACAAGACCACCCACTCCCTGTCTCTTCTACTCTTTCACTTCCCCGAAGTCACCCCACTTATCAGACGTGTTTACCTTCCGAAACTCTAGAGAGGACTAAACTATGATTTAGATTACTGACTGGAGACTTATCAGGTCGATACCACCGGTCACTGTCTCTGACACGGTTCCTGGTCTTGACCTATATATGAAATGGATATTTATCTTCATCTAACTCACCTCACCACCTTTTACAAATTGTCGGTGAAAAACCCCTACCCCTCTACGAGATTAAACATCGTAAACCGGTAAAGAGACCACGTTTACCCGAAGGGTCCATCGAGTCGACCATTTCTTAGACGGACGTTACGTCCTCTGGGGTCGAGATAAGGACCCAGCCCTTCTAGGGGACCTCTTCCCTATTCGTTGGGTGAGGTCATAAGAACCCGAAGAGACCACCGAGTCGACCATTTCTTAGGTGGTCGTTACGTCCTCTGGACCTAAACTAGGGACCCAACCCTTCTAGGGGACCTCTTCCCTTGCCGATGGGTGAGGTCATAAGACCGGACCTCGTAAGGTACCTGACATATCAGTTACCCCAGCGTTTCTCAGCCTGTCCTGACTCACTGAAAGAGAAAGTGACTATATTTATGAGGGTGGTTCCGACTAGTCTTCGATGATTGGACTGTAGTGACTTACAATTCAACCCACGATCATCGACGAAGAGTCCTCGGGTATGTGTGACCGACGTCGTGTGAACACCTGTCTAAGTGGTCTTCCGTCTCCTCCAAGTTCAAAGTCCAACAGGGTGAACACCCCTAGGGTATGTCACACAAAAGTAAAAGTATACCCAAACATGTCAAAGGTCTTCAATCTACATTATTAACGTAACCAATTCTAAAGAGGGAGTAGTGAGACCGAACATAGTCTACCGAACCTCATCGGGTACTTGTACAACATTAATGAAACAAGTAAAATTTATATTTAAGTAAAACCATGGATTAAAACTAAACATTAAAATAAAGGGAAAAGATTTCTCCCGGAACTTTGAATATATAGGAAGGTCGGAATTTCGTGCCTAGGAGAGACCCTGATTTAATCTAGCGTTGAGTAGGACGTTTTTTACAACCACTAATAACCAGACATGGAATCCCAGTGTCACCACATACGTTTAAATAGTAACTAATTAAACCAACCTAATCGAATGATCTTACGGTGAACGTAATACAGTCTCGAGATGAGTTTTGGGAGTACCGAGGGACGAACTAGGGAATTTGACCTAAAATTCTAAGAGATATCTAACCGGGAGAATAGCGGAAAGACTTTTATAGAGACAATGAAAATCACATAGAGGAGTTATTTTGAAAAAGGGAACACTGAAAAATCTATTAAAAGAGATGGACCTAGTGGAAAAAACAGAGGAGTGAAAACCTAAAATGGTTTAGGAAAAAGATACAGACAACTTTTCAGTACACCAAATAAATAAATAAATAAATAAAAATAAACCAGGAGAGAGGTTCGGTCCGAAGTCGTTATGCACTTGACACTTGAAGGTCTACAAGTTCCACCAAAATCTTTTCCGTCTCCTTGTTCTCTAGTTTAACGGTTGTAGGCGATCTAGTACCTTTTTCGTTCTCTCAAGGTCTTTTTGTAGATAAAGACGAAATAACTGATACGGTTACGGAAACTGACACACCTAGTGTTATTTGACACCTTTTAAGACTTTCTCTACCCTTATGGTCTGGTGGATTGGACGGAGAACTCTTTGGACATACGTCCAATCCTTCGTCGTCAAGCTTGACCTGTACCTTGTTGTCTGACCAAGGTTTATCCTTTTCCTCATGCAGTTCCGACATATAACAGTGGGACGAATAAATTGAAGATACGTCTCAGGTAGTAATCTTTACGACCAGACCTTCTTCGTGTTCGACCTTAGTTCTAACGACCCTCTTTATAGTTATTGGAGTCTATACGTCTACTGTGGTGGGAATACCGTTTTTCACTTCTTCTTGATTTCTCGGAGAACTACTTTCACTTTCTCCTTTCACTTTTTCAACCGAATTTCGAGTTGTAAGTCTTTTACTTCTAGTACCGTAGACCAGGGTAGTGAAGTACCCTTTATCTACCCCTTTGTCANGTTCTCTAGTTTAACGGTGGTAGGCGATCTAGTACCTTTTTCGTTCTCTCAAGGTCTTTTTGTAGATAAAGACGAAATAACTGATACGGTTGCGGAAACTGACACACCTAGTGTTATTTGACACCTTTTAAGACTCTCTCTACCCTTATGGTCTGGTGGATTGGACGGAGAACTCTTTGGACATACGTCCAGTCCTTCGTCGTCAAGCTTGACCTGTACCTTGTTGTCTGACCAAGGTTTATCCTTTTCCTCATGCAGTTCCGACATATAACAGTGGGACGAATAAATTGAAGATACGTCTCAGGTAGTACTCTTTACGACCAGACCTTCTTCGTGTTCGACCTTAGTTCTAACGACCCTCTTTATCGTTATTGGAGTCTATACGTCTACTGTGGTGGGAATACCGTTTTTCACTTCTTCTTGATTTCTCGGAGAACTACTTTCACTTTCTCCTTTCACTTTTTCAACCGAATTTCGAGTTGTAAGTCTTTTACTTCTAGTACCGCAGACCAGGGTAGTGAAGTACCGTTTATCTACCCCTTTGTCACCTTCGTCACCACCTGAAATAAAAAGACCCGAGGTCTTAGTGACGTCTACCACTAACGTTGGTACTTTAATTTTCTGCGAATGAGGAACCTTCCTTTCAATACTGGTTGGATCTGTCGTAGAATTTTTAGTCTCTGTAATGAAACAGTTGTTTCCAGGCAGATGAGTTCCGATACCAAAAAGGTCACTAGTACATACCTACACTCTCAACCTGATATCTCTTTCGACTCGTGGCTTCTTAACTACGAAAACTTGACACCACAACCTCTTCTGAGAACTCTCAAGGAACCTGACGTTTCTCTAGGTCGGTCAGGTAGGATTTCCTCTAGTCAGGACTCACAAGTAACCATCCTGACTACAACTTCGACTTTGAGATTATGAAACCGGTGGACTACACTTCTCGACTGAGTAATCTTTTCTGGCACTACGACCCTTTCTAACTTCCGTCCTCCTCTTCCCCTACCGTCTCCTACTCTACCAACATACAGTAGTGGCTGAGTTACCTTAACCCAAACCCACCTGAGGCCCTCAACCACTACCTGTCCCTTCGGACCGCACGGTACCAGTACCCCAGCGTCTCTCACCCTGTGCTGACTCGCTAACTTGACTTGACTTGGTATAATTATACCACACAATATAAGTAACTAAAACTGTATAAACTAAAGCGAAACGACCTTATTTAAGACGAACTAACAGTACACATTAGGAAAAATAAACAACGACCTAAGTCAAACGATCACAAGACAACTCTCTAAAACGTAGACATAAGTATTCTCTATCACTAAACATCAAAAGAACACTACGGAAACCAAAACCATAACTCCTTTAAGATCAGAGTGTATTAACCCTTCACAAGGGTGGAGACGATCAAAAACCTTCTAAAACACTTCCCAATAATAATTAATAAGAAAGTTATTAACCACCTTACGTGGTCACTTCGGTAGACGTCGACCTGTAAAGAAACACTCTTCAAAAATTTACTACTTGAGAGAAAAAAACAATATCAGATAAGTCTAAAGATAAAGAAGAACTCAGTCAAACCTATCAACAGAAAGATCCTTAAACAAAACTATTTTAATAGATTAAACAACCGTATACCAGTAAACATCATAAATGAATCTCAGGAAAAATAAAGATATTCCAACAATCACTACAGAGGAGAAAGTAAAGACTAAAATCAATAAACTCGAAAGAGGGAAAAAAGGAACCGGACCGATCGATTTTCAAACGGTTAAAACAACTAGAAAAGTTTCTTATTGAAAACCTAACAACTAAAAAAAGATAACAAAAAGATTAGGGATAAAGAGAAGTGACAGAAATAAAAGAAGACGAACGAAACCCAAATCAAACGAGAAGAAAAAGGTCCTTTTTCATGACCTTTTATGGGAGTTTTGATACATTATATTATACAAAATCTTCTAACTAAATTCAGGGTTTCAACTTTTTTTATGTAATGTTCCATTCTACCCTCAGTGTGGACACGTCTAATGACTTTCCATCGTCTTTACCAGGTCACTTATGAGTGGAAGTAATAGATGGAGGTCGGATACATTTTCTCGTAAATCTAGACTTTCCTTAAGTCTTCAAAAACACAGGAGAGACAGATGATGGGGTACCCCCGTCACCCTCACGGGAGGGGTTTGTCCAATGATCCTGAAGTCTTCATGAATGTCTTTAATCCTTACTCGACAGTCTCCCTTTCAGGTTGTGGTCAGGGACCGCTTTATAAACGGTTCAAAGTCTTTGGGTATCCGATAAAACGAAGTACTGCATTTCCCTTCCGTCGGTCTAACTAATACCGTATGTAGGGGACCTCAACCCCCTACTAAAACTTGTACCTCTGACGGCGGAAAAAGGGTTCCTGAACTTCCAACCGACCTCCCCGGGTACCTCCATCCCCCTCCCCGTCACCGTCATCTCGTCGGAGTGTACTCTCAAAGGACACCCGGTACACTTACGTCTCCCTCCATGGTCCTGAGTTTGAAAGAACTGTTGGACGGAAGACCCTGCTCCCTTGGACTCGTCATTCGCTGACACTCCTCTTGTCGAATCCCCCGTGACTCTTTCCCCAACTTCTCCAGTCCCCCACGTATCGGTAGGAATCCTTCGACATGACACGTCTCTCGCCCACAGATATTCGTGAATGTCTTCGTAAGGGTCACCCATCTACCCCACCAATTGTAAAACTACAGACCACAATATCTTCCACTTTGTAAGTCGGTCATTACAGAATCTTGGTGTTAGTCTCCGAGGAAGAGAGACGTCATTCGGTACACCTGGGACACTGGGTAAGTCGGGGAAGTCATAGGTCCATCCAATACTGTATTAATCATTCAGGAGAATTCTCGAAACGCACTGTTTCTTGTAGTGTGTCTTCCCCCAACTAAAACGACAAACGACACGGGGAGGAGGTGACGAACCCGTTCTATTTGTCCTCTAGGACTCCCGGTCGGAGGGGTAACATATCTGTCCCACCGATCCCGGGTCTCTCCCCTTTCCGAAACGGTTTCTGTTATACCCGTCAGACTCCCCCTCCGAGGGATGGGAAGGTCGAGGACCTTTACTCCTTCGATACCGGGAAGGGACCAGGAAGTTGTGTCTGTCGAGATTAATATTTTCCTAAGTTGAACTCCCCCTTTTGGTCCTCTCCTACTTTACATCTGAGACTTAAAGTAAAAGTAGTAGTCTGCAAAAAGTCCCTTTTACTATAAAGGTCGGATCCGTCCCTTCACCTTCACCGGACATGAGTACAGACCTTCAACCACCTTTTACGAAATAAAATTGAGTCAAGGGGGTCGTCAGTAAGAGCAGATAAGCTTTGACGGTTAGTTGGAAGGTCGTTTCCTTTTGTGTGTGTGTGGAGACGTGTTTACCGAAACTAATCCGAATCGACATCCAAATTCTTTTAAATTAGTAGAATTGGACAAATCAGAAAAAGGGACTACTTTTAGTAGTCAGTCTAAGGTCGTACTCGGTCAATCTTGACTCGACGACAGTCGTGGCAACAAATACAATTATGCAATATCCGTACTTTACCTCCTTTCGTCTCAATACTCTTTTCCAGGACTCACTTAATCCTCTCATCCTCAGACACCGTCTGGGGACTCCGGGTATCGGTCCCGAGACCTACCCGACAAACAAATGTCCAGAGTTCTGTCTTGGAGGAGATGAAGAACCTTTCCTATAAAGAGAGCCACCAACCTAGGACGGAAACTGTCTTGACTTCCAGATCTTGGATAGCTACGGTAAACGATCGACACACTGGAGTCTGTTCAACGAATTAGAGAGATTTACACCAAAAGAGTAGACTCTTTACCCCGATTGTCCTCACTGATCGGATGACCTACCGAAATGAGAATACACCCAGACCACCAATCACTTACGGGTCAATTTACGAGGGACTGTAGTCACAATTAGGAAAGAGGGACTGTGGTCGGTCGAGGAAGTACCACGAGAGTGGGGTATGGGGTCTGAGACACCGGTTCCCCTTATGAACGACCTACACTTCACCAGAAGGATCCTGTCTAACTTTTCCGGGATTTAGACCTCGAAACTGTGTGGACACAGTACTCCTGGATCCACTGGAACCCACTTAGTGACGAAGAAACCTAGAGCCAAAGAGTCAGACAGTTTACTCGGGTGAGGACAGAAGTTGTAGGTGGGGGAGAAGGAGGATCTTTTTTTAGGGTGAAGGTGGGTTGATTTCTCGACGTAAAGATCCACACTGATAAAAACTTTAGGTTTCCTTTACAATGTACCTTGAAGATCTTTCAGAGGATTTTTCCTACCTCTTCTTTCTTTGTTTACAGATGGTCGTACACTTATTTGTTACCTGGTAAGTTTGACACCTCATAGTGAGTCATTATTTTCCTTGTTTGGTGACTATATTTGTTGTTGTACCTATTTGGAGTTTTGGTTATACGACTCACTTTCTTAAGTCTGTGCCTTCTCATTTAATAACGTAAACATACTTCAAGATTTTATCCTTTACAGTTTCCCCTGTGACTGATGTCCTTATACTCTCTTGAAAGATCCCTCCACTTTCACTTTCACAAGTAACGAGTCAACCCAAACCGGGGGACCTGACATTGGGTGGTTCGAGGAAACAGGCTCCCTTAAGAGGTCCCTCCTTATGACCTCACACAACGTTAAAGGAAGAGGTCCCCTAGAAGGATTGGATCCCAAACTTGGGTCCAGGGGATATAACGTCCGTATAAGAAATGGTAGACTCGGTAGGTCCCTTCGGGAGATCCCTCTACCCTTTTCTTACAAGAAACAGAATTAACGTCACCACAAATGTACCCATAAATTTATACAGTCTTAAATGTTTTGATAAATTGTATATACGTAAAATAGAATTTAATATGGAGTCATCTAGAAAAAAAAAAATTTGTTGTTGGATTTCTGTTTCTCGACGGAACAAGTGTCTACACTACCGACCTCGAGATCGTCGGTAGAAACCTGTACTTCTACCAACGTCTCGGCACTTGATCTCCCTCGGACCTAGAGACGGTTGAAATACTTCAGTAAAATGGTCTGGCTCCGACGGACTACGACTTAAAGAAAACACACTCTCTCTTTGAAAATAAATCACTTTCAGTACAATTGAAAACGACAACTAGTGTACAACAAGTTGTACGTCAACTTGGTTCAGGTCTGTCTTCCTGTTACGGACATCCCATTATCTTCCCGTTTTTCTCTTTTTACTAATCTTATCAAAACTCTGACAATAACGATGAGACTAATAACAGACAGGGGAGACGAAAGAGTGGGACTACACGACGACTCCTCATCCGCTTCATCTTTGTACCCTGACCCCGTCGAAAGAGAACCCCGGTAGATGGTCTGACTTGGGTCCTTCTGGGGCGGAGCACGGAGTGGAAGGGTGGAGGAGACGGATGGGGAAAAATCGAGGAGTGGGGTGAGTGTTCCCCCTATATCTGGACTTTGATCTCTTACCCAGAACTTCTCGAAAATATATGTACTGAAACCCCATCCCAACGGACTGAGTGTACCCCGACTCGGAGAAGAAGTGTCCCACGCAAGAGGAGAGAGTTTTGCCTCTTAAGACATCGGGTCTCTACGTGTTCCAGACCAGGTCCGACGGTGACCGTCCGGTCAGACTAGTCTCCGTACCAGTGCAGGTACTCAAACCCAGTCTAAGTCGAGGTTGTCTCTTCCACCCTCCAGGGTTCCTACGGGGTCGTCCGACCTCCTCTTCCACCTGACCAGTGGAACTCCGACCCGGGTCTCGAACAGAGGGGAAAAGGTACGATGTGCGGTTAGTACCGTACAGTTGTCCACGGACTCACCCCTCGATCACCGTAGACAGGTGATGTCCGATCGTACATTTTTCTCTACCCGGTACCCACGGGAACTCTACATACCGTCGTCTCACTCTCACGATAAGGGATCTGGAGACCTAACTCTCACCCGTGTGAAGAGCAGAATCCGGTCCACGTCTCCTCCTCCAGGACCACAAGGAGGTTTGTGTGTGTACGTACGTGAGTGTACGCGTGCATGTGTGTATCTGAGAGTGTATGAAGGGTACACGTGTGTGTACCTATATATGTGGGTCCGTATATATGTGAGACATGTGTACGTGCGTGTGTGGTGTGACTTATAGAGACTTCGGGACTTCTCGAAGAGTGGGAAAGAACGTGTACTCGGAAGTACACCTACTAGGGGAGATGGTCGTTGGGTGTACGAAGGGGGTGAAGTAGACGTATCTGCGGATGACTTCCTAAGACGACTTGTGGGAAAAGGGTCGTTCTATCGTCGTGTGGACGGGCGGTCTCTGGTAGGGACGGGGTACGTCGAGACGAGGCTCGGGAGTGTTATGAGTAACATTATCGTCGAAAATTCAGATAGACGAGACTGTTTGACACTGGAAGTATTCCTGTCCCGGAGGGTTGAACCAGTAGGACATGGGGTCGTGGTCTGGATCACGAATTATCCACGAGTTTGTTACATCTAACTTACCTATTTATAGGTGTAAGTAGATAAACATAGACGAAGAGGGTGTACTGACCCTCGAGGACCTCTCACACCTGTACAGAACTTACTGGGATACCTCTACGAGTTTTCACGAACAACTTCTTTACCTATTTACTAACGGATAAGGGTTAAGAGAGTGAGAGAGAAAGAGAGTGTGTGTGACTTTAAGACTTTGTCAGGACTAGTGGGTCTGAGTACACATCATTTAATTTCTACCGATGTAGAAGAAAGAATGACAAGAAAAAATTTTTCAAATAAATAAATAAAATGAAATGTTATAACACAACCAAAACGGTATGTAACTGAACTTAGACGGTACATGTACACAAGGGGTAGGACTTGAGGGGAGGGTGGAAGGAGGGGTAGGGTAGGGAGACCCAGTAGGGTCACGTGGTCGGGGCTCGTGGGACATAGTACGTAGGTTGGACCTGACCGTCAAGCAAAGTATATACTATTAAATGTACAAAGTTACGGTAAGAGGGTATAGTAGGGCGGGAACGGGAGAGGGTGTCTCAGGTTTTCTGACAAGTTATGTAGACACAGAGAAAACGACAGAGCGTATGTCCCAATAACAAAGAATGACAAGATTAACTCTCACCACAGATTGACGGAAAAGGAACTCAGACCCAACCGGTAATCACTGAACTCCTATGTCAGGACCTGAAGACTCCGATCTAGTATCCTTTAGAACGTCAGAGACGGACCTGTAAACCCTTGTAAATAAGAGTCTTGGGTCGGTGGTACGGTACTCCTTCGGGGTCGGTTGTCCACCGTCACTGAAAGGTCGGAACTTCCAATAGAAAGTTCACCTAGGAGGTCGGGAACAACTCAACGGGGTCGACCACTCGTTTATACTTAAAAGGGGTGGTTCGAAATGGATATAACGTATAAGTATTCGTTTTAATTACTATTAACGACAATATTCGGTGATTCAAACCCCCACCAAGTAATACGTCGTTACATATTTATCTTGTCGAAGTCTCGTACACTCTCCTTCACGATTTCAGGGAATTCCCTTACGACCTTCAGACGGTTCTAATGTAGGGACCTAGGGAGGATGACCCCTTCCTCGTCTATCCCGTCGACAGACCCTGGGTGTTCCAACGGAGCATATCCTTCGGTCCCGCCTTCTCTCCCGTCGAGGGGTGTCCCTACCTCTCATGACCCCCGAGAGTAGTGACACACCTGGTCTCCGGTACACTCCCGGAGCATGTAAGACGGACTGAGAGTGTAAGTGCGTACATGAAATTCGTCCTGAGTCTTCGATCTCAATTTTCGCGAGGTACGATTCTTGTGATCTTAGGTAAAAAGAAGGACGTAGGTAGTCAGTGAGATGGAGCGACTACGGGGGGTCGGGACGGTCCTCGTTCTCCTACCTTTCGCGACCAGTCTCGACCCCCTCCTCTCGTCCGACACATGTACCCGAACACTTTTCGGTGGACGGCACTCGAGTCGTAGGTGACACGACCGTCGAAACCGTTCTAGACCACACCATTACACGCAGGAAGGTACCGGTACCCCCCAGACGACCCACTCCACAGACGTACGGGGGTCCTTGGACACCCACACCGACGGGTCGAGTGTCGACTTGTATACGTAAGGAACTGGGCGGAACATGTAGGACCAGAGATCTCGTGTCTCCCCCGAGAGAGTTCCCTCACCAGAAATACGGATACCCGTCCCCCTCCCCTCACACACCACCCCCTCAGGGACTGACTGTCATAAGACCTTACCTTTAGTCTCAGTGAGGAAGTGAGTTTGACACAGGAGAGGTCCACCCTGTTTACCTCTCTCCTTGTACCTTCGTATATGTGACGACGACGACGACGACGATTCAACGGAGTCAGCACAGGCTGAGACACGCTGGGGTATCTGTAATCGGGTGGTCCGAGGGGCAGGGACCCTAAGAGGTCCGTTCTTGTGACCTCACCCAACGGTAAAGGAAGAGGTTACGTACTTTCACTTTTCACTTTCACTTCAGCGAGTCAGTACAGACTGAGAATCGTAGGGGTACCTGACATCGGGTGGTCCGAGGAGGCAGGTACCCTAAAAGGTCCGTTCTCATGACCTCACCCCACGGTGACGGTACACATTTTATCTATTTGTTACCATAAACGATATACTGAGTCCTTTGAGTTTGACCCCGAGACACTCTCGAATCTCCCCACCCTCCCTCCCCTGTGTACATATGGATACCGACTGAATACAACAACATACCGTCTCCGGTTGTGTTATAACACTTTGTTAAAATAAGTTAATTTTTATTTAGTATACCAGGTGAAAACCTGAGACACCCTCTTCCACTCCCACCCTACTACACTCTCTTATCGTAACTTTGTACATATAATGGTATGCACTTTAGCCAGTGGTCAGGTTCAAGTCACGTACTTTGTCCCGTGTGTTTCGACCAAGTGACCCTGTTGGGGCTCCCTACCCTACCCTTCCCTCTACCCTCCCCCCAAGTTCTGCCCCCTGTGTACACGTGGGTACCGACTAAGTACAGTTACATACCGTTTTTGGTGATGTTATAACATTTCGTTAATCGGAGGTTAATTTCATTTAATTAAAAAATTTTTTCGTCACTTTCAGGGGGATTTTATTTATTTGTTTATTTAGTCTAACATTTAGAAATTCCTTCTTTTTTAAATTCTACGAAGGATCATACAGTGCATCATTCATACTAGACACTATAAGGTTCCCTACCCCTAGTTGACAAAATTCAGTAATTATACAATCGTCATCAACCAAATAAGTAAGTAAAGATAGTTCCCCTCCCTTTCTCGTTGTTACTCTTAATTCATAACCCCTCTCAATGACTTTTCTTCTTTCTCTTCCCTTTCACCATAAAATCTTTTTATAAACGGTCGTCGGGTTAAAACGAATTTAGATAGAAACTCTGTCCCTTGTAACATATAAAATGGGTTTTACAGACACCTCCAGAGTATAAACGAATTTAGATAGAAACTCTGTCCCTTGCAAAATATAAAATGGGTTTTACACCTCCAGAGTAAAGACTTCGTCACTACGGAAAAAAAAAAAAAAAAAAAAACCGACGAAACGCCGAACTCTCTAGAATCAAGGGGTTGGTCCTTAGTTTGAGCACGGACGACGTCACCTTCGTACCTCAGGATTGGTAACCTGACGGTCCCTCAGGGTCACTACGGAATATACAGGACTTGTTGAAAAGTCTACTTTTGTTGTTACATAGTCTATTTTCCCAAAATTTTAATATGATGACTCAACCGTTCTTTCATTCCTTAGTCTCTCTGACTTTGACTTACTTCTCACACCTGTATCCGTACCCCGTGTCACGACCGAAAACAAAGTCCTAGAATTCCGAGGGACAACTACGACTCACCCCTTACCCTCTTATATCCATTTAGGATCTCGGACGGGTTCACCCGTCAAATTTGTTAGAGGTACATTTCGCTCCGGGGTTTCCGATGTGGTAGTCATATTCTCATTGATCCTTTACTTGAGATGAGGTATCTTCACTCTCGTTCCTGTCGGACCGGGACGCGTCCATCCTCTTTTATGGGGAAGACCATTAATTTTCGACTGAGAGTGTTGTGCAAGTACACATTAGACTTTAGAACTTCATCTCTTAGATCAAATTTTACCAGGACACAATTACGAAGGGTGTTCACTGGTCGTTTTCGTTTCTGTCCAAGAGAGACGTCCTCCGGTTTAAGTCGGGTCCAAGTTTTTAAAGAACCCTCTCATATCAAGGTTGCTTGTAAAGTCAAGTTCAGTTTTTCAGGGTCTTAGTATGGTCCTTTGTCCGTGGCTCTTATTCTTAGTCGTCCATGTTGTCTGACGTCTTCGTCTGGATGTTCCTGATTTCTATGATTTCGTTCGTCTGCACTCTTTATTGATACGGATTACACGAAATTCGATATTCTCTTTCCAAACCTTATAATCGTGTGCTGTCCAAAAAACAAACAAAAACAAAAAATAAATAAAAAGGTTGGTGTGACACTTCGTGTACCCAGAATCAGGGGGTTGGTACCTAACTTGGGTCCGGGAACCGTCACTGTCATGGCTTCAGAATTAGGGACTTGGTAGTCTCTTAAGGTTCCTGCAATAAAAATCACGTCTAAATATTTTATAGCCTTTCTTAAAGATCCTTTTTTATACTATTAGCTTCACCTTTTAAGTCGTCTACTTAAATGTTATCTGTGTCTTCATCTGTGTTATTTTAATCTATGTCGACTTCTCTTTTACTTACGTGACTATTCTATGAAGAAGTCTTTGTTCGATCATACGTTAGGTCTGTTTCTTTACCTGTTCTCCTTTCGTTTCAATTCTCTGTATTTCTTATCCACACTTCTCGATTGCATAAAGGTACCTCAAAGTTTTCCTCTATTAACATCTTTATTATCTCGTTACCGTCAGAAGTTTCTTTATTACCGACTGTACAAAGTTCTTAACGATTTTCTGTGGTTTTGAGTCTAGATTCTTTGTGTTCTTTAAAGTTTGTTCATCTTGTGTTGGTGTATTTAAAACCATTTTGACGCCTTGTAGTTTCTGTAATGAAATTTCATATATATGTAAACAATAGTAAGGACAACAATATATGAAAAAAAAATTAAAATTTTAGAAATTAAGAATGTACGCAAGGGTTTGTACTTGGGGGGAGGGTGGAGGGAGGGGTATTGTAGAGAGACCCAGTAGGGGTACGTGGTCGGGGTTCGTACGACATAGGACGCAGTCTGTATCTAACCGCTAAACTAAGAATGTACTATCATATGTACAATCTATATGAAAACAATTACGTGAGAAAACATATCTATAAAGTGTTACTTCTTAATGGTCACGGAAACTCGAAGACTTTTGTTTCCTACACTGAGTTGACTCCACCGATTTTCCACAGAGACTTAAGTCAAAACCTCGTAGCTCCCGTCACACCACATACCGACGACGACGATTCAGCGAAGTCAGCACAGGTTGAGAAGTGCTGGAGTATCTACCGTCGGGTGGTCCGAGGAGGTAGGTACCCTAAAAGGTCCGTTCTCATGACCTCATCCAAGGGTAACGGAAGAGACCGTGTAGTGGGATTTATAACCGATTTTGTTCGTTGATGACCCATAAAATGTTCAAAACGGACTGTTTTTACCGGTAGAGAATATAAGGACAATCACTTACGAGTGGAAGAACGACCGTGTAATGACTGACCGAAAAGTCACCCTTTCAATGTACGGATTTCCGGTCACACGGGTACCTGAGGTCAAGGGGGTGGGGGTGAACATAACACTGTCTGTTTACCAGAGACTCGAAGACTAAAAAGTAGACTAAGGTCCCGAGTGTTCGAGATGGATGGGGGTCTCACCTACTATAATCACGTCCACACTGACCGTCCACACTTAACCACTCCTTCAAGAAAGGTGGGACACGACGTCCACACTGACCGTTCACACTTGACCACTCCTTCAAGAAAGGTGGAACACGGTGGGTGAAGACCCAGAGACGAAGGGTTCAAACTGTCGAGGTCACCCAAACCCACTCTTACATTAAGAAATAAAGGAGGACAAACCCCGGTCCAGGACCGAACCCACTACAGTCCGAGAGTCTCTACCGAGTCGACACGTGGGTGACACCCATCGTCGGACCCCCCATATCTAGGGTGACCGCGGACGGACCGTGGGGGAGAACGGTGGGACCTCCGGGTACCGGAGACCAGGACTTGGGGGTCCTCCGACGAAGCTTGTTCACAAACACACGGGGGTCCCGTGGAGGACGGAACCACGAAGATCTGAGGACAGAGGGAAGACAGAGAACGTTTCTGTTTAGGGACCGGATTTCACCGGATAAAGTAGACCTCCTGTTACCGTAAAAAATGTCTTTTTACCTACCTCTCACGAGTCCCGGATCAACCTCCCTCACACTCTCCGGTATAAGAGAACCCTTACTCAGGTAGACCGAACCGAGACAGTCACCCTGTTCGTGTTGTCATCATCACTGTCGGAACAAACAGGAGACGACTCGGGAGATGTCACGTTCCACGACACGACTCACGTCAATCGAAAGGATCATCAGGATCCTCCCCCGTACCAATAATAAGGGTAAATCTCGACGATGTGACTTCGACTTCTCCCTATTCTTAGGTGGGTCCAGTTGTATTCCTCGGTTCACCCCTAAACTTAACTTTAAGGTGTGAAAAAAGCGACCACCACCCCTCCCGCAAATAAAATGTTATTTACTTTCCTTTTACTGTCATATCATAAAATGGTTAAACTCCTATGGGTACAGTAAAATTGTAGAGACTTTAGTACTACATAGGACATTAGATACCAAGTAATACCAAATTAACCCTCGTAAAAAACCAAACATAGAAGTACCACTTATTTTTACCACGTAAATTAGTAGTTACTATGGAATCTAAGTTACATTAATTATATATGTAAAAAAAAGAAAAGTATTTTCACCCTAACAACTCATTGGACAAATAAAGGGGGTTAGGACTCTACATTAACTTTACGTTGTAACATAATCAAATTCCATATATCGTATTAGTAAACTACATATATACTGTTTTACTAGTGGTATTATTCAAATCAATCATAGGTCATGGAGTGTATCAATATCTGGCAAAAGAATATTACTCTTGAAAAGGATATATGAGAGTTGTTGGAAGTTCATATTTATATCACAACAATTGGTGTTAGTGGTACGACAAGTAATGTAGGGATCTTAAATTAGAGTAATAACCTTCAAACATGGAACCGGTATAAATGGGTAAAGGGAGGTTGGGGACGAAGACAAAAGAAAAAGATACTCAAGTTTAAAAATGAAAAAAATCTAATATGTATATTTACCTTAGTATGTCATAAACGAAAAGAGACTAAATAAAGTGAATAAATAAAGGGAGGTCCAGGTAGACACACCAGTGTTACCGTCCTAAAGAAGGAAATATACCGACTCATTATGAGGTAACACACACATGACGTGAAAGAAATAGGTCAGTAGACAACTACCTGTGAATCCAAAACGAAGTCACAGAACGGACAATATTTATTACGACATCTCTTGTGACGTCTTTAGAGAAACCCTATCACTAAAACAAAAGAAACCATATATGGATCTTCTTCTCAACGACCTAGTATACCATCAAGATGAAAATTTAAAAAAAACTCCTTTGAAGTGTGAAGAGGTAACCCTGACGTAAACATATAGAAGAAACCTTTTTACGGAAAAGTGAAGGAAACTAGTAAAAATTAACATTAACTGACAAAACAAAAACACAAAACAATAAATTTTTAAAAAAGTAGACAAAAAAACGAGAACTTAACATATTCCAAAAAATATAATTGGAGAACATCTACCAAAGGAAACGAGACGTCTTCGAAAAATCGAACTACATCAAGATGAACAAATTAAAACGAAAATATAGTAAAGAAAACCACAGTCTAGGTTTTTTAGTAATGGTTCTGGTTATAGGTCCTGGAATACGGAGAAAAGAAAACACTGAAAACACCAACATCTGGAATGTAAGTTCAGAAATTTGGTAAACCTCAACTAAAAACGTATAGTACATTCTACCACAGGTCGAAATAAGAAAACGTACACCGCTAGGACACAAGGGTCTTGGTCGATAACGTCTCCGACAGGGCAGGGGTCAGATGTAAGAACCGAGGAAACAAAATTTATTTGACTGTTATATAGCTACCAAAATAAAGAATCAAGTAATAAGACAATGTAACTAGATAAACAGACAAAAATACGGTTACGGTATGATAAAACCAAGGACATCGAAACATTACATCAAACTTTAGTCCTTTCCAGTAAGGAGGTTGAAACCAGTAGAAAGAGGTCTAACGAAACCGACAAACCCCAGAAACTCAAAGGTATGTTTAAAATCCTAACAAGACAAAGACACTTTTTACGGCAACCTTTAAATTATCCCTAACGTAAATTAGACATCTAACAAAGCTCATCATACCTTTAAAATTGAGAATTAAGAAGGTGAGGTCGTACGTTATAAAAACGTAAATAAACATAGAAGAAATCAAATAAAGTAGTGACGGAATATTAAAAGTGTCATGCATGGAAAATGAAGGAACCAATTTAAATAAGGATCCATAAACTAATAAAATTCGTTAAGATTTACTCAAACAAACGAATTAACTATCAAGTAACAATTACACAGTTTCATGTTCACTAAAAACATATAACTAAAACATAGGACGGTACAATTACTTAAGTACATAAGAATTATAAAGATTGTCTAACGTAGAAATATCTCAAAAGACATACATTATACAGTAGACGTTTATCTCTGTCAAAAAGAAGAAGGAAAGGTTAAACCTACAGAAAATAAATAAATGAAAAGAACGAACTAATGAGAACGATCTTTAAGGACTAATATCACTTATTTAGACCACTCTCACCCGTAGGTACAGACCAAGGACTATAATTTCCTTCTCGAGAACCGGAATTATACTACAATCGACACCCGAACAGCATGGACCGTGAATTCAACACTATAACAGGGAGACAGGGTCAAACCACTCTCACAAAAAATTAGTACGTATCTACAACTTAAAACAGTCCACGAAAGAGACGTAGACAACTCTACTGACATACTAAAAGTCGGAAGTAAAATAAGATGCACCACATAGTGTAACTAACTAAACGTCTACACCGGATAGGAACGTCGGAACCTTACGTAGGGTAAACTAGCACCACATACTAGGAAATTCACACAACAATTTAAGGTAAAGGATCACAAAAATAACTCCTAAAAACGTAGATAGAAATAGTCCCTGTAACCGGACATCAAGAGAAAAGAACATCACAGGAACAGACCAAAACCATAGTCCCTTTACAACCGGAGCATTTTATTCAAACCTTTATAAGGGAGGAGGAGATAAAAAAACCTTCTCAAACTCTTCCTAACCATAATTAACAAGAAATTTACAAACCATCTTAAGTTGTCACTTCGGTAGACCAGGATCTCAAAACAAACGACCTTCCAAAAACTAATGACTAAATTAGAGAATGATGATTAACCAGACAGGTCTAAAAGATAAAGAAGTACTAAGACAGAACCATCAAACATACAAAGATCCTTAAATAGTCAAAGAAGACGTAACAAGTTAAACAACCGAATTTTAACAAATATCATCAGAGAATCCTAGGAGACAAAACACACACACAGTCAACGTTACAGAGGAGAATTTCAAAACTAAAATAAACTCAGGAGAGAATAAAAAGGGAACCACTCAGTTCAATTTCCAGACAAAACATAAAAAAGTGTTTTGATCGAGAGTCAAAGTAACTAGAAAACACAACGAAAAACGTAGAGACAAAATAAATAAAGACGAGAATAGAAACAATACAGGAAGGAAGAGGATTCAAATTAGTTTACGAGATGAACTAAAATTGGTGACGAGTCAAGATGGAAAGACTGGTCCCTCACTTCCCTATGGATAAACAGTTTCTGTATAAATAGAAATTCTTTTTAGTCTTTCTGAAAACAATTTTAACTCAATAGACACAACTAAATATTTGAAATCTCTTATGGTTTCTCATACTTCTTCCAGTATCTTTGTGAGGGAAACGAAGTGGTATCCCCCGTGTCGACCCCCGGGTCAGGATCTGCCAACCTTCTGTCCTGTCCCAGGTGGTCACACTCTGTACTCTCCCACGGGTGTCTGAGGGTCTCAGGACACGCACTACCCAACAGGCTCACCCCAGACGACGGTCCGACGACGTCTCCTCCTACGACAAACCTCATCTAACCATCGGTCCCGTCGGAGGGTCCTTATTCGTACCGATACTCTCCACTCCCAATCGTCCCACTACTCCCCTTTTCCCTCTCTCCACCCCGTCCCCTGTGGCTTTCTACGGTCTCCACCATGCTCCCTCGTAGACTTAAACGACCCGGGGTGTACCCACTCTCGTCCCGCCCGTCTAGACCTCTATAGGACTCAGTCTTGTTCCTTCCTGTGACTCACTGGTGTACATGAACCACTCGACTCTGGTCACCGTGGTCGTCAGTGTCGTACCGGTCTCCGGTTACTTGTTCCTGATCTATTCCTTGGAGGTCCCGGTCATCGTCGGAAGTTGTCTCCGTCGACCACCCGCCTCGAAAGTGTGTGTGTGGGGGTGGGACGGGGGTTCCTGTCTCTTCCTTCTCTCCCCTCCTGACGACGCGACTGCTCCTTACCTCGATCTTTCAGGGTGTCTCTGACTCAGAGGACACTTTACCGACCTACTGACGAGTGGTCGTTACTTGAGTCCCTAGTTCTCGGTTTAATCTAACACTCTAGTTCTTTCCGTGGTGAAACAGGGGATCCCAGTCCCACACATTTAAGTGTGAAAGGAGACGTCATACAAATCAAATCGAAATGAGACGTCGTCCGGAGGAGGGAACAATGTCCACCTTTCACTCCATATCCCGCACTGCAACGGAGAGGTTGTGGTGTCGACCCGACCCCGAAGTCGAGTGTAGACAGACTGAGGGGTTCAGGGGCAGACTAGGGACCCAGAGTGACAGACACCGGACGAGAGACCCCTACGACCCTACTATATAGTCGACGTAGGGGTTGTATGTCTAGGGTTCTATGCTTGGGTCTATTCGTGGGGATCGGTGCGTCCTCCGGACTAACGGGTCGACGAGTCGTGGTGTGGGACACCTGTCTCGACTTTAAGTACAGATGTTTCCTTCGGCCAGACGGGTCCAGGACAGGAGACGAGAATCGTGTCGTGACTCGTCACTAACCTCCTATAAAGATCTCAGACGGGGTCCCGGTCCGGGGAACGTGTCTTGTGGTCTTACTGGACAGTAGACTTCCGAACTTTTGTACCACCTCTTTAGCACTACTCAGGTAGTGCCTTCTACTACGTTTAGGGGACCGGAAACCACGTCTGCGGAGGTCGGCTTTCTATGGTGGAGGTCTACACCATGGGAGATTTTTATCGTCCACCTCAGTAGAGGGGACCGATCAACAAGATTCACCCGGGAGTCGTGGTAGACCTTCACCCAGAGCAGTCACATGGTCCTGCAGTGGGGTTAATAGACGTGCGGCCGAGAAGTGGTGGTCGGGGTGTTGTCTCTCCGTCGTCGACAGAGGTGAGTGGGGTGGGGAGTGGGGTGCCGTCGGAGACTGTACGGGGTACCCGGGACGGTCTCCTTCGGTAAGTGGCACCTCCTTCTGGGACCCTCGGAAGACCTCCGTTCTAGGACCGTCTTGTACCGTCAAAGGAAGAGACCCGGACGTCCTTCTGTCGGTCTCATCCACTCCTATCCCCGGCAGAGAGAAAAGAAGTGACCCCCTCTAAGTCCGGTCCAGTGCGGCGACCGTCTACGACCGTACGACTCACACGCCGTAGGCGAGACCTACCGAAAGGACGGTCCTCGAGACCGTCGGTCCTACCCTCTACACGGACACCCGGGCAGAGAGGGGACCCAACACCCGGAGAATTCCCTTCACGGAGCATGTCCGTCCACACCCTGTCCGAGAACCGAACCGAGGAACTGGGTCAGCTAGGTCCTGAAACCCACCCCGGAGACTCGGTTAAATGACCAGAGGGAGGAGACAGGTGACCAGTCAAGACTCTTCACTCTCTACCGTCAGGAGTCTTCCACGGACTAAGTACTACTTCACGGTCGGTCCGAGGAGACAGGTACCCTAAAGGGTCCGTTGTTATGACCTCACCCAACGGTAAAGGATGAGGTCCCCCAGAAGGACTGGGTCCCTAACTTGGAGCAGAGGACGCAACCGTCCACCTAAGAAATGGTGACTCGGTGGGCCCTTTGGGACTCCATGAACACCTATAGACATTCGTGTCTCTTTTCGAGACCTTCCGCGACGTCGTAGACTACTGTCACCAACGGAGACCTCTCCCCACTCCTGAACCGGCCCACGCACAGTATACGAAACACGACGTGACATGTCAAACGTCCCAAAAAAAAAAAAGGATAAAAATATCAAAAAATAAAAAAAATTAAAATTTTAGAAATTAAGAATGTACGCAAGGGTTTGTACTTGGGGGGAGGGTGGAGGGAGGGGTATTGTAGAGACACCCAGTAGGGGTACGTGGTCGGGGTTCGTACGACATAGGACGCAGTCTGTATCTGACCGCTAAGTTAAGAATGTACTATCATATGTACAATCTTACGGTAAGAGGGTTTAGTAGGGTGGGAGAGGGAGAGGGAGACTCAGGTTTTCAGGCAATATGTGTAGACACAGAAAAAACGACAGAACGTATGTCCCAGTAGTAACGGTAGAAAGATTTAAGGTATATATACACAATCATATGACATAACCACAAAAAGAAAGACCGAATGAAGTGAGACATATTAGCCGAGGTCAAAGTAGGTAGAGTAGTCTTGACTAAGTTTACTTAAGAAAAATTGCCGACTCATTATGAGGTAACACATATACATGGTGTCGAAAGAATAGGTAAGTAGACGACTACCTGTAGATCCAACAAAGGTACAGGACCGATAATATTTGTCACGACACTACTTGTAACCCCATGTACACAAAGAAAGTTAAGACCAAAGGAGCCAACGTCAAACAAAATTTATTACAACCAAGTGTGAGAGTCCCGGTTTTCGTGTGAGGGTGAGGGTGGAGTCCTGGGGACCGGGGATGAGGGTAGAGCCGAATAGACTTGGGACCCACAGAGAGACAGATTCGACCCGAGGGTAAGGTCGAAGCGGCGAACGGTCATCCCGTCTGGACCCGTCCTGTGGAGGGACTTGGACGAAAGGGTAAACTTTCACCTTTGTCACCACCACTATTCGAGAGGAATGACCGAGTGGAACCTGGACTATCGGTGCGTACCCGAAACGCTCGTCGGTCTCTAGGTCACGAAGGTACATCGACGGTTCCTGGCACGGTCGGGACAGTTACGAATCCGACTTCCGACTCGGTCACGGAAAACGGGTAGTCGGTATCGTTCCCGATCACCCTCGTGACTTCGAAGTAAGGGTCGGCGAGAGACTGGTTCGGTGCAACCCGGGGTGCGCCGGAAACACACTTTCCCCCTGGAGTTGTGGATGGAACCGTTGTCCCGGGGTCCCAATTCGTGTTATTGGACACGTGTGTTTCCATAGTCATGTACCAACCCGGGGTGAGGGAGGGGTGACTATGAACCCCCCGTCGGGAGAAAGAACATCACCGGGGTGGTTCGGGTCTCAGGAACAGTCGGGGACCGTACGGGGGTCGGTATCGGTTCGTACAATCTAAAGCCACACACACCCCCGTCAATTGTGATCGTACTAGGGGGTGGGATGGTCGACACGGGACGCGACCACATCCTACCTTGAGTGTCCAGAAGTGGGGTGAGTGTACGAGGACTCCCCGTGGGGACATTATCTTCTTGTATCTACCCCCGGACCCGATACCTGTGTCGGTGTCGTCGCGTCCCGTAACACCGCGTGACCCCTTCCTGTCTACGGACTTTGGACCCTCCCGTCACCCACCGCGTCCGCCGAGGTACGACAGATTTCCCGTCACGGGCGGGACCTGTGGACCCAGGTGGATCTGAGACAAGATGAGGGTGGACCGACACAAAGGAGGTGGTTCAACGAGGACCCAGGTCCGTTCGTAGCCAGGTCGAGACTCGTGTACAAAGACAACTCACCCCTACGTCCTCTAGTCCGGTCTTGTTTACGTCAAATCTGAGTCTACCACCAACCCACCCTTACCCTAGCCGACCCAGGTCCGAGGGGGAGTCCAACGGAACGTCTTCCCACAGGTCGCACCGGTCCTGACGACTTTCCCGAGGACGTCCTTCCCGACGCCTTGTTCGGGTCGTGGGGGCGGGGTGGAGTGGAGGGGGCCTCGAGACTTGTCGAAGGGGGTTGTGTGTAAAAGACCGGCTAAACAAGGAACCAAATAGAAACTGGAGGTGACGTTTGGTCCGAGGGAGACTGTTCCGAAACTTCAGTTCACGGACTCAGAGGGGGAGGTCCCGACCCGGTCCGGGTCGACCTGTGTCCGACTCACACCCCGTCTCCAACCCCACGTGCACCGACCTCCGTCCTCGTCCGTTCCGGGGTCGTATACCCGCCACCTCCACCACCCCCCACCACGTTCCGACCACGGACGTCCTACCCTCGTCCACCCCACTGGTGTCACGACCCTAGTTCACGTCCCGGGTCACCACTCACAAACACCCGTTTCGGTATTTGTCCACTGTGTTCCGTCCACAGCCTGGACGACGGGTCACCGTACATGTAGAAGTGGTCCCGAAGAGTTGAAACTCGTCCGTAGTGTAGTGGACCTCCCGAGTAATTTTATAGTGACCCGGGATAGGATCTCGTAGATTTAATAGACAGACACCACCCTGGGTATTAAACGTAAAGACTGATCAAGGGTCCACTACGGTAACCAGACCCCGAATGTGAAATTTTGGTGACGGACTTCAGGAAAACGAGAGGTGGGAGGCCCCTTGACCTTCTCGACCCGCCACATGTGATTTCCTTCACTTCCCCCGAGTGTTACTAGGTTAGTCCCAACTTAGACACATGATATCACTGTAGACTCGAAAATAACCCAGGGTCAGTGAAATGGATGTATAAATGACTTAAAAAAAAAAAGAAAAATTTAAAACCGGGTGAGGTACCGAACGTCCTAGTGAAGGGACTGGTCCCCGACTTGGGACCGACCCCAAACTTGGAACCGGGGAACGTCACTTTTGGGACTCAGGATTGGAGATCCGATGGTCCCTTGAGAGAGAATAACTTAAGAATGTTCCTGAAACGGCTTACCCTAATAGTGAGGGTAAAATTTCTTCCCATGTGACTCTGTCTCACCACCAGTGTGGGACCGGTCATCGTCTTGATCCTGAACTTACGTCCGTCAGGCCGGGGTCTCCGACACACGACCCGATGGTATGAAGGTCTGCGGAGTACTGTGAGTCCATTCACCGGTGGTTGGTACCCTAATCAAGTCTCGGACAAGTACCTTCCCAGTTCTATCTGGACCCGTACGGGCCCCGTCCCGGTGGAGACGGGAGACTACGACGACTAGGTCCGGTCCCGGAGGGCTTCCGGTCGACTTAATATCCTCCTCTCCGACTCTCCACTCCTCACTCCTCCAGGACCAATGGTAGGATTGACGACGTCCGGACGACCCGATACGACTGTCGGAGACGACGAGAGAACCGTCGGAAACGGAAACACTTTACTCCTCGACCTCTCCGAAACAGGACGAGACCCTGGATTTCCCCGACGTGATCGGTGGAACCCGACCCGTCCGGAGAACTGTGGACCCGGAGAAGGACTTCGGGTGCAGGTGAGGTGGACACGAGTCTCCGTGTCCGGAATCTTCCTTTACCACTACCGACTAGGTACACCGACATACCATCTTTGGTTATGTTATAACATTAATAGGAAGTTAATTTTATTTACTTAATAAATTTTTTTTTTTGCCTTCACCTCCGACTCCGAACCAGAACTGAAAGTATCTTACGTGCCGACCCGGGACATCCCACCTCCCGCCACACGGGGACTCCTTTGTGGGGAGACTCCTCGTCCTGACTCGGGACACAACCGAGTCAAGTTAGGCTATCATAGTTCTCGTGATTCTACAACCGAATCGAGGAAGGTTAAAAAAAAAAAAAAGGAAAGTTTCGACAAAGACTTGGAGGAATCGGATATAAAATAAAAAGTCAACTTTCTCAAGGAGGACGGAGGAGGTCAGATGAACCGACATATTAAGGACCTGACTTGTACAAGAGTTACTACACTCGTACATATACACAAAGACACTGCCCCCTGTGTACACCCACTGACACACCACAGTGCACACATGGGCCCACATGGGTCCGGACCCTTGTGTGCGTACCCCCAGACTCGTACACGACGACCCGGAGTGAAGGACCTACCCGCGACTGGGAATTGACACTTGTCTACCCGGAGCACCCCAGTCCGCCCCTAGCGTCGACAAACGGTCTTCCGCCGGTCGAGACCCCCGGGTCTTACCTCGGACCTCGTGGAACTGGGTCGTCTCCTTGTGGAATGGGACCCACGACGGAGAGGGTCGGCACGAGGACTCGTCGGACACCCCCTCTGTTCCGGCGGTTCGACAAATAGTCCGGGAAACTTTGCCAGCCGCCGACCGCCGGTCCGGTCGCCCCCTTCGTCACGGAAGACCCGGACTGAGCCGCCACTGGGCCGGGGAACGAGGAACACAAGGAGAGACCGATCAGTCGTAGGATCGGGTTCCTTCGTCAACGGACTCTTTCCTCCAGAGTAGAAGGGGTAAGTAAGGGTCGGAATAACCCCGTCCTTGTTGGCGACCTTCCACCATTCCCCCTCCTCCTCTTCCCGTCTGTCCCCGGAGACGTAGGGACGTGTCTACACCCTCTCTCCTTTTCTACCAGAAGGTCTCCGGACCGAAACAGACGAGGGGAGACACCAATATCTCATCGGGACTAGAGGGAGAATCGGGTTCTTTCAGAGGATTCTGTTCAGTCATTTACTGTCTCCTGTTCTCTTGTGGGTGATCTTGTAGGGGACACGCTCGGGTGGGAAGGTACGGGTCGTGGGTCGTCTCACGTACTGTGTATCGTCCGGGAATTTTTTTTACATACAACTGATAAATTACTCGTAACAACTTACTTCTCCCTTTTCTCGATCTTCGAACCCTCCATACCCAACCACCTCTTTTTCTTCTACTTCTCGTTGTCGGTCTCTTTACGGTTTCCCTCTTCTCCTCTCGGGTCGACCGACACTCCAAGATGACCCTCCAGTCACTATCTCTCCCCCTCTCTCTTCTCTCGTTCCTCCGTCCGTCGGGAACTCGTTTCTCCTGGTCCGACCACCTCCCCACCTCCTAAACGGAGTTCAAGGCGCCGATGTTTACCCGTGGAGCCTTTGGGTCCGGTGGGGGTGGCGGTGGGGTCACCCTCGCGGTAGTTCCAGTAGCGGACCGGTCGTCCGAAATAGAGGTGAAAGGAGAGGACACCCATACCACCCTTGATGTTCCGGTCAGACCTTCAGACCTAAGAAACAACTCCGCCCCGCCCCCCCCCCCCCTCCCCTCCCCCCTCCACCCCCCCACCCACGTCCTTCCATGTCCAAGGAGGAGGCACCAAAGTCTCTTTATTCAGTTTGAACCGTCCCGTCACCCCTCACCTCACCTCCCCGGTAGACCTACACTTCCGGTTCGAACCAGAATCTTTCCGTCCCGACAGGACTCGTTTCACAGGGAAGTAATACAGTGGGACCGTAACAGTGGGGTACAGACGGAACGCCTCAGGAGAGGACGATGTCTTTGACGCAGACTCTCTCCGACTCTCCAAGTACCATCCCCCTCCCTGCATCTGTTTCTTCCTTCCCTGGGTCTACACAGACTACCGTCTCGGGATCCCAGTCCCGTCCCGTCCTTCCGAAGAACCTCCTCCACTTTATATTAGTCTGCAGTCCCTGTCATTTAACGTAATAGACATCCTTGACCGACCTCTCTTCTTTGACACACAAATCACTTCTCCCTACATGACAGAACTCGATGGTGCGGACGGTGGGACGTAATCCGGCAGGAGTCCCGGGGGACGTACCTCGTCCCCTTTAATCTCGAATTAGTCACGTTAAAGTTCCGTCGTCGGTCGCCGGTACGGACAATTGGTCGGGCGTCGGGGTGACCGGACTATGGTGTTCGTTTACCGAGGATTACCCCTGGTCTGGAGGAGGGTGGACGGACGGACACACAGACGTACAGACACACACCCCGAGTCTCGGAACGGTGACCTGGCGACAGGACGAACGTCAGGGACCCGGGGACCGAGGACGACCCATCCGACACCCCCCACCACACCCACGACCGCGCCGGGGACCGAGGACGACCCATCCGACACCCCCCACCACACCCACGACCGCGCCCCCTCCCCACCCTCGGGAGGTCCCCCGGAAATGAGGTGTCCTTCGTCCCGTCATGGGAGACACCCCACCCGTATTGTCCCCGGACTACGTCGGGATCCGTCGATGTCGGTCCAGTAGTCCGACGAGGTTCGGGGTGTAGAACGAGAGGGATGGTCTCCCGGACCCTTAAGAAACAGACGAGAAAACAGGTCCCCTCGGTCCCTTCGACCCACGACCCCGACAACCTCTCAGACGTCCCACATAACGAGGGGAGGTCCAGGCGGAAAGTTTGGGACAAGGGGATCGGAACTGTACCCGGGAATAGTGGCGAGTGGTTTCCTAAGATCCTGAGTGAGGAGTGGTAGAAGAACGAAGGTTAGTGGGGTGGAGGAACTGGGGGAGGTGGAACGACGACGACGACCCTCTAAAAGAAAAGAAAAATTTTTATAAATAAAGAAACCGACGCGGACTAGAATCAACGTCGTGTGCCTTAGAAGCTAGACGTAACACCACACGTCCTAGAAAATCAAGTACCGTGTACCCTAGAAATCAACAGCGTACACCCTAGATCAAGGGACTGGTTTCTAACTTGAGTCCGGGCGACGTAACCCTCGTCTCAGAATCGGTGACGCAGTGGTCCCTTCGAGGTACCTTCTAAAAGATGTAGTGCAGGTCACCGTAAGGAAGGGACGAAATGTTAGAAGTCACTGAGGGACGACAGAAGTCCCACTTTCTGTTTTAAGACTTGACTCTCCCGGGGGAGACCCAGCGTCAGGACGGGTGAAGTGTTCGGAGAAGAGAACTTACTTGGTCCCCCTCCTCTCTTTCTACAAGTGGAGACCTTGTTTTAAATTCTCTCGTGGGTATTCGGGTTATTAGTTCTATCTATTACAAAATCACGATAGAAAAAATCTTAGTTTTAACTACGTTTTTTTAGGCACTATTTATTCTAAAACTTGTTTCTGTACCTGTTCCGGTCCTAATCTCCCCTCACTCCCTTTAACATGTTCCCGTCACAGACGACGACGATTCAGTGAAGTCAACACAGGCTGAGACAAACTGGGGTATCTACCGTCGGGTAGTCCGAGGGGACAAGGACCCTAAGAGGTCCGTTCTTGTGGCCTCACCCAACGGTAAAGGAAGAGGTTACGTACTTTCACTTTTCACTTTCACTTCAACGAGTCAGCACAGGCTGAGAATCGTTGGGGTACCTGACGTCGGGTGGTCCGAGGAGGTGGGTACCTTAAAAGGTCCGTTCTCATGACCTCACCCCCTAGGATAGATAAATCAGAAGTGAGCGGAGTGGGCTCACGACCGGTGCACAGGCCTACACGGGCGGAGTAGGACGTAGTCGGTCGACTCGGGTCCCTCGGCGAATGTTAGGAGATTCGAGGGGTCCGGGAACGTCACGACGAGGAGGAGGACCTTCAGAGAAGAAGAGACAGAGACGAGGGTGGACCTGGGACTGTGAGGCGACACCGTCGGGGAGAGAATAGGGGTCCGGTCCAGTCCTCCGAAAACACCAGACGTCGAGAGGGGAGGGGTAGAGGTGAAGGTCAGTGACAACGGAGCCAAGGAAGTCTCACCTTAGGACTGAGTCAAGTAGAGACAAAGAAATTTCGGGTAGTACCCCGGACTGTGTCTACCCGAAACTGGTAGAAATCGACCGACTGACTATTTGACTTACCTGTTTAATTTCTCATTGTCCCGGTACCCAGGATAAGAGAAAGTTGATTGTAAAATCACTGGTTTGGTCTGTTTGGGGAACTCCAAGGAGTCTGGGTCTACTCAGGGGTACGATGGTCGTAGTCTCTTATTTATAACAAATTGTGACACCAGGTCACTTCTCTAAGGTCGTTAGAGACTTTAAGAACGGCTACCTTAAACTAGATATGAAAATTTCTGTCACATACACACACACGCGTGCACACACGCACACACATACACACACTTATTTCGAGAAGTTGAAAGAGATTTTCTATTGTATCCTTCTCCCTCCAACACGTCCGGTCCGGAGAGGTTTATTCCACTTTGGGTTTGAGAGGAAATAAAAATCGTCACGAAAAGGGTTGACGTTCTTCCGCATTAAGACACTTGGTCGGAACGTCTTTAGGTGGTTGAAGGTCTTTTCAAAGTTGTTGGGTACTTCTAAGGGTACACACACTTTTGGGCTACTGGGAAAATCCCTTCCCGGGGGACTGTTTCGGACTTTGGACTCGACCCCGGGTCAACGGAGAAGAGGTCCTGTTCAGGGGTCGGTCCGACCTGTCGAGTCGGGGACTCGGTCCGGTTAGACGTGTCGGGTGGCCAGGAGTCGGAGGACCTCTTTGATTCGAGTTTTACAGGGACTCTGAGTCTCGTCACCGGTAGTCGCGTAGGAGTTTTTCAGTGTAGGGGACCTTTTAGACTGGTTTGTCATTCTTTTTATCGCTGACAGTCGATTGAGGTATCTCTGAGTGACTCTCGGTTCGGGTTTCGTCTACTTGACCTTCTTCTCTACAAATTTCAGGGAGTGGTAGTGACAGAAGGAAAGAGATTCGACTCGGTCCAAAGAAAATTGGATGCGTCGTCGGTGGTATCTGACCCACCGTCCTCCGTCTACGGACCCGGGAGGCGAGCAGTTCAGTCCTCGAGAGTCACGGACAGTTGAGTAGACCTTTTACCCCTATTGCAGTCCTACTCGATTAGTTCCGCTTTCGGTCTTTCGGGTGACGGACCGGTAAAGACAAAGGTTATCCTAAAAATACCGGAGGTTCTACCACAGAGGAACATTAGAAAGAGTCGTTGTCCGAGCAAAAAGAGGAGTCTAAGGAGACGCAAACCGAGTCCTGCTAGACAAAAAGGATGTAAACAGTTCAACGAGCTTTAAGGATTACGAGTAAGTACAAGAAAGGTTCCTAATCGTCTTGTGGGGAACGAGCAGAAAGTAGTGTGAGGGAGGCGTGCGTCCCATCTTTAATATACACTCATGTCCGGACCGATAGCTACGGGTATTTTACCTCTAAAACCGCTCTGAACGAACGTACCCAGTCTCGCCCTTACTTCGGCTTTTCGCCCGAACTTGTAGAAATTACTACACGTCTTTCTCTCCCCGGAACCGGACGCGCCCGTCTACACGTGTCGACAACCGCCTCTTCGGGGATTATGGCGCTGGTCGCACGTCATTGCCTATGGGAGTTTACGAAGGATCGCCTCAATTCTTAAAAAACAACTAGCACGGAAACTTGATTCCAGTAAATTCATATGTTGTCTACAAGGAGACTCCCTTTGTCTGAATATTTCAGTCCTTGTGTCTTCCCTGGATTACCAAATGTCCCCCACCGCGTAATTCAAGTATCGTCAAATTGAGGAAAGTTACAATTTGTTTTGTTACTACGTTAAAATACGTGTTATTTTTTGACAGTTTTGTTAGTAGGACCCGTCACCTCCAGGAAAGTCAGTAAGAAGATTTCTATTTGGCTCCCGTGTTCACTGCCCATCAAGACTGAACAGGCACACCAACTTCGTCACCACACCGGATCCGTCAAGTCCGACTTAGTGGTCCTACCATCTTCTAACTTCGAACCCTCGTCTTCCTCCCTCACCTATCTTTCTTTCTTCCTTTACGTACCAGACCCACCGAATGGTCGGTCCAATCCGAAGTTGTCCACTTTAACCGTCTGTGGACCATTCAATCTACCCATCTCTCGACCCCTTTAGGTGGTGGGTTATTCGGGGAGGTGGTAGACGGGGGAGTACAGGGCGAGTCGGTACTCTGGACATAGTCTGGTATTGGAAAAAAACTCACAGTCCGTGAAGGCAACCTCCAGTCGTGACGGGGTAAGTCTCAGGAGACACCTTTACATCAAGAGCCACCCTCCTTAGGACCTTGTCCCGTTTTCTCCAGACCTAAACTTTAGTCCCCCAAGTCTCAGACTTAGGTACGAGGACCGTAAACAATCGATACACTAGAACCTATTCAGTACATTGGAAATAATGTGGTAAACATTTTACTTCCACCAGTATGTAGTACTCTAATAATCGTCTGAACTCACCTTCCTACCCACTTTTAGGGGTCCTTACAAGAACCGTGTCTCAATTCACAAAACGGAGGAAAGAAGTCCCTTCATGTTTCGTCGTAAGGACAGCAGTCCCTCGAATACCAAATCTACTCGTTTGAAGTACACGTGTTTTCTGTTCACTAAGAGGTCCGTAATTGGTTCGTCACCGAATCTTTTCGGTGTGTACCAATCCACGATGTCTTCAGCTAGTCTCCACGCAACGAACCCGGAAGACTAGTGTCTACCCAGGGACCGGAACTCAACCCCGATCACGAAACCTTTCCCTTTCTCTTACACAAGGGTAGTCCGTCTGGGATCTTTGGTCTGGATGTGACCCAGATAACTCCCGTACAACCTCCGGGTGGTTCCCCGTCGGTCCGGTCGTCCACTGACCACCCTTAGTTCCAACGGTCCCTCCACCCCATGTCTAACGTGTCCCGGAAGTCATGGTTCGAATCGAAAAAACCTCGACGTCCCTGATGACATTGAGAAACTTGATTACTTGTGACCATTGAAAGAAAAGGTTCTAAACAGGACAGACACTTACTCATTTCGGACCATGTGAGGGCGGAGGACAGGGGATCGTCTGTAACGATCAGTTAGAGTCGACCCTCCGTTGGACCTTCGACAATATTATAAGACACATACACCCCTACTTCCATACAGGTCCCACCCAAGCAGGTCAGTAAACTCTCGCACATAGAGAGACGAAAAACAACATTCCGTCTACCCCTCTTCCCCAAGTGACACTCACATGCCAGTAGAAGTAGAAACGACGAGGACCCTAGTCTAGGGTCCAGACCTTGGAAGATCGGTCAAAGGACCGACCCGACACAAGTGACAGGGTTCGTCAGAGACCGCGGGGGACAACCTAGGGTCTATTCTCACGGTGATACCGGCCTCTTAGGGTCCCCGGCTCCTCGGACCACCCGACGGCAGATACCCCAACGTGTCTCACAACTGTGGTGGCTTCGCTGCGTCGTCGTCGTCGTCGTCGTACCGACCTCACATCGGTACTGGGAGTCCCTCGTCTCCCCGACGTGACCGTCCGACCGGTCCCAGAGACCCGGACTCCGAGACGTCACTCGACACTCGACACCAAAGGGTAGACGTGGGAGAAACCGTCAGTACGTGCAGAGTTTACGTACTCACAGACCCGTCCTCGAGCCGTCCGCACCGAGTGAGACTTTCCGCCTACCTTAAGAGGAATTGACTGTTTGGTACATTTAGAAAGTCCTGAAAGATTTCAATGGTTCCACGGTCTTTATCTTCCGTTCAAACGAAGTGTAACAACATTAAAGGAAGAACCAAACGTACATCTCACGGAAAACTAGGTACCTCTATCTGCGAGGGTCTCGGTTGAGGACGGAGACATCCTTTCCTCTTCGCACTTCCGGTGACCTGCCATCTCCGGTGAGAGACCGACCGGTCCCGAGGACCACAGACACTCCCGGGGGGAAGCGGGATTACCGGTAACCTTCCCGTCCTACCGAAACAAGACGGAGGGGCCCCGTCGGTCCCGTCAGCCCCCTTCTCCCTCGCGGACCAAAATACGGAGGGACTATACGTACACCTCGGACAAGGTGGTGCGGAGGTGGAATGCCAGTCGCAGTGAGGGGGTCCTGTCGGAGGAGACACCGGAGGGACGGAGTAAAGACCAGAGGAGGGAGAGCGACGTTACAAGGGATGTCTCGGTCCCACTAGAAAATCTCTGTCATGGTCACTCTCGACTGTCCACACCGTTGAGAAGATTTCACACACGTGTGCAGTTGGGCCACCCCTCCCCCCCATCGTAGTGCGGGTAAAATGTCTATTCCTTTATCTGTCTAACGAACTATCGAGTCACCTCTGATACTTCGAAGGTCACCGTCTCGGTCTGGTCTTGGTCGAAAAGACCTAGAGCCAGGGACGTCAATGGGTGTACCGGTGTGACCGAGACGACTACGGTGTTGAGACGAATTTTGACTAGCAGTAGGTCGGACCGTAAAACGGACTACCACGAGACGTATATTCAATTTATTCGTCCTACTGTTATATGTCGGGACTACATGAGGAAAGGGCTAAATCTTGGTCAGACAACAAGGTACAGGTCAAAATTGACAACGAAGAACTAGACGTATGTCTAAAGAGTCCCCCGTCCTATCCACCAGACCATAAGGGCAGAGAAAATTCTTAAAAGGTCAAACAACACAGTGACTGGTGTGTCATTTTCCGAAATCACATCAGTTACTCCGTCTTCATTTGCAAAAAGACCTTAAGAGAACGAAAAAAATACTAGGTCACCTACAATCTTTAAACTAGAGACCAAGGAGACGAAAAAGATTTAGATCGAACAGACCTTCAAGAGTCAATTGCATGACAACTTCGGACCGAATCTCTTAAAACTCACAATGAAACGATCGTACACCTTAATCATGTTAACACACCATCAAACTAGTAAGAAATCGCGTCTGAAAGAAACCCCAACCTCACTTTTGACTGGAAAAGATCAGGACACCGGTGTTTACACGACCGTATAACTCACGTCGTGAAAGTGTCGTAGTAGAAAATCCTAAACTTTATCGAGTCGACCTTAAGGTAGTGGAGGTAATCGAAATAAACAACACCACGAAGGATTTCGGGTGAACTGGCGTAAGGTCCCACAGACCGAGATCCACTCACTAGTGTGGTAGTACCAATAGACCCAGTACTTCTTGAACCAAACATATCAAGACGTATAAGAACGGTGGCGAAGAATTATAGAAGACGAGGATAATCCAGGTATGGTAAAGACCCTGTATAACCCAGTCGGTTTTTCAAGTAAGTCCAAAAATACTATGTAACATATCTCTTTAGACTCGTTTGAAAAACTGGTTGGGTATGAATTTTAACCCTTCACAGACGAAGGAGTAAACCGAACACTGAACACTGAACTTTAAGTGTAAACTGAACACATGTACCCACGGTGATTCAGACCGTCGAGGCCGAACAAGAGAAGACAAGAAGGCGAACGACTCACGGACGTGAAACCCCGGAGACGACGCGAAAGGAGAGAGAGACTTCACATGAAGGGGCGAAGCGGACCGACCGAGGAGGAGCACGAAAGTGTAATTCCGAACCCACAGTGGAGGAGTCCTCCGGAAGGGACTGGGGTCAGACTTCGTCCGAGGGACAATAAGAGGGAACCTCGTAGGAGGAAACGGGACGCAAACCTTAATCTGTATGTCGGAGGTAGTTCGGAAACATCCGTGATTCGACACTCGACGGGGTCCCTTCCCTGACTACCAGTCGTAGTCGTCGCCGGTCCGGGAATGATACAGTTATTTGTAGGTGTGTAAATGGGTACGACCGGAGAGGAGGACCTCCGGGAGAGAGAAGGGAGTGGGGTAGGAAGTAAATTAAGGATGTCAGGAAAGACAAACGAATTACGTGACAACATTTCCTTGAATAACCGACTCCAACGTGATACACTCAAGAGTCAAGAAGGGGAGTTCCTCGAGACCATTTACTTCCTTCGTACACCCCTGTCCCTCGAGTCGCGTCTCACCGTGCACGTACCGACCACGGTCCTCTCTCACGGGGGAGCTCCTGAGGACGTGGACGACGGGAGTGAGAAAGGGACTCTTCTCGTCCGGAGGCCGGGGCAGGGTCCTCTCGAAACATATCTGGAACTGGTGTCCCTCAGAAGGCCGCTGAGGGGACGGGGTACTGATGAGCTCCCGTCCCGGGACGACGGGGAGAGGTGTAGGGGTCCAGGAGAGTTGTGTCGGACTTAGTGACACTGACACAAATATGGAACCTTACGATACCCGACGTTCGTCGTGTCAGACTGAGTGTATGAAATCAGAACAAAGGGTACTGTCCTTCCGATCTCCGTCCCCCCTGTCCAGGGCGTCGAGTCCCTACCGTAGTCCCCGAGTCCAGAGGACAGGGAGACGAGACGACAGAAGGCATGTCCACGGTCCGACTCCCTCCGAGGGACTTAAGTGTTCCACGAGGGGCCATCGTGAACACACACACTAGGTCAGACAAAAGTGGGACGTCCTCTCACTCTCTCAGTCAAGGGGTTGGTATGGTGCACACAGGAATAGAAGTCAGACCACCCCTGTCACCGGGGGTACCTGTCCACGGTCCGTCTTCACCGGTTAAGAATCGAATCCCGTCTCCAAAGGTCCCGAAGAAACCACCAAGTCTGTCATTTCTTAGGTAGATGTTACGTCCTCTGGACCCAAGCTAGGGACCCAACCCTTCTAGGGGACCTCCTCCCGTACCGTTGAGTGAGGTCATACGAACGGACCTCTTAGGGGTACCTGTCTCCTCGGACCACCCGATGTCAGGTACCCCAACGTCTCAGCCTGTACTGACTCACTGATTCGTGTCGTGTCTCCAAAGGTCTGAAAGAGTTAATGTCGTGGACATCACGGAGTCATCAAAAGGTACCGTAGAAGTTGGTTGGTTGGTTTGTTTTGTTGTTTATCCCTGAACGGACCACCAGGTCACCAATTCTGACGCTCGAAGGTAAACGTCCCCAGTACCCACACTTGGGACCAACCTCTCGATTCTAGGGTACACGGTGCACAAACCGGTTTTTAAAAAAAAATTTATTTCTTTATGGTTTGTCAAAAGGAATAATTAATCCATATTTGTTAAATTATTCATAAATACCGGATTGTTGAGTCATCGGTAAACTTTTCATTTGACTTTTTTCAGAAAAATACAGTAGTAAAGATTAATTGACGTAGATAAAAACAAAAACAGAAAAAGTTTGAAATTTGAAAAACAAAACATAAGTCGGTTAATTGTCACAACACCATCAAAAGTCCACTTGTCACTTCCCTAAGTAGACATGCATATGCACATAGGTAAGAGGGGACTTGGGCAAAGGGTAGGTCCGACGGTGTATTATAACTTATCTTAAGGTACACGGTATGTCATCCAGGAAAAACCGATTAATTGGTGTTGATAAATGATCATCCAACACACATGGACTACCCGTGACGTATGGAAGAGTTTGATCCGTAATCTAACCTGTGGTGTAGGACAAAAGGATAAATATATCTAAAGCACACCATGGAAAATACCACCGTTAGTGACTCTTGGACCGAAAAGTTCCATACCACAATAACTACACTTTTGACACTTCACGGAACTCGACCGTCAAGAGTAATAAGAGAGTCTGTAGTGACGTAAAGGGAGTTTTTACAGTCAATAGTGAACCACGACCTCACTTAAGTGACGAGGAGGAAATCCCCGGAACCACGTGTCAAACCCTTGGCAACCGAATTTGATTACCAGCACGGAACTACCTCGGTCTGTACTCCCTCTATCTCTGAACTCGTTTTGGTCACAAGAGAACCCTTTCTCTCTCTCTCTCTCTTTCTCTCTCTCTCTCTCTCTCTCTCCGTGGAGGGATCCATTGTCCCGGGTAACTTCACCTGTAATTACCGACAACGGACTTACAACTCAAAGGTCGGTCGTTCTTTCTTCTATGGAGGATCGTCGATGAAGGACTACAAGGGGTGACTCTTTGTCTCAAACGGTGTCTTTGAATTAAGGACACTGTATCTTAGTAAAGTGAACTAAATACGACGGCTGAAATTGTGTAGGTGACAAAGGCCCCAAGGACAAGGGAAAACACTGTCCGACTACTTCGGTACTCGGGACGAGTCCTTTTCCTCCGCACCCTCTGAACACAAGTGTACAACAAACTGGGGACTAAGTGAAACAATCCAGTCCGTGGAAAAGGCTGACGAGAGTTGGAGTCAAAGGGTAACCTTAGACATTTTACACCTCCCAGTGAGGGTGGGTCCGAGGGGGTATTCCTGCAGGACAGGACCTTCGTCGCAAGGACAATGACGACTCGTTTGAGTGATCCTACGAATCCTGTGGGTAACCGAGTTTGGTACTACGGAAGGGGACTCTCGTACTCGGTGGGACTAGGTCGGTGGGTCAGTGGGCCTTCCGGGACCGACGCGGTGCACCGACCTACAACCCGAACACCGACCTGGGACCACTATTCTGTGTATAGACTAGGACCGAGAAAGAGAGGTAGGGGTCGGGTGTCTCTCCTAAGACAAGGGTAGAGGGACGGTGGAAGGTGGTGGATCCAAATTCTTAGACCGAAGGTTGAGCGACTTCGGGGTCCCTCTACGGACGCCCGGCGTAGTCGGTCCAGGAAGGGTTCGTGGGTCCATGTCAAGGCGAGTAGACGAACTGTCCGAATAGTCTCGGACCACAGGAAGAAGGGGTCTCTCACTCAAGTCAGAGAAAGGCCTCTAATACAAACAAGGGTCCGGAGGACCGTCGGATCCGGAACTATTGGTGGACCACACCGCCGGAAGTTGAGGGGAGGGTCCCTTCGTAGCACAAAGTCTCGGGCTCCCCGCGTCGCGTCGGTCTGGAGACCAGTCTGGCTCTACCCCTCCCGTCGACGGTCCAATGGTACGACGACACCCGACCCTCGTGACTGGGAGAGGACTGACGAGTATAGTTGGTATCTCCTGGGGAGACCAACACAAGTACAGACATTTACGTTATCATAGTTTGGAAAACACAACATAAAGGAGAGACGGTCTGTGACAAGAATAAAAGGGTTATACTTTAAAAAGTCATATATTAATGCAAGTTGGTAGTATTATGGAACTCTCCACTAAATTAAAGGAAGGAAGGGTAAAATGTCTTATATCCTAACCCCGAAAATGATTTATTAAATGGATTCTCGTACGACGACCGTTTACCACTTTCGACCCTGTACTCGGATCCGGTAACCTGTCGGGTCAGTCCTGGGGACTGAGGACATGAGGACACGGTGACCGACCCCCGGAACCCCTACTAGGCCAAGTCCATGAGAAACACTGGACACTTTTGGACTCCGGATTCAGGGGTCGAGTGACCACTGTCTCCCCAAGACCTTACCGATAAGATTAGAGGACCCGGGTCTTACGAAAGGTTTCTGCAAAGTCAAGTCAAGTCAGCGAGTTAGCACAGGTTGAGAAACGCTGGGGTACTTAGCGTCGTGCGGTCCGGAGGGACAGGTAGTGGTCGAGGACCTCAAATGGGTTTGAGTACAGGTAGCTCAGCCACTATGGTAGGTCGGTAGAGTAGGAGACAACAGGGGAAGAGGAGAACGGGGATTAGGGAGGGTCGTAGTCCCAGAAAAGGTTACTCAGTTGAGAAGCGTACTCCACCGTGTTCACAACCTCAAAGTCGAAGTTGTAGCCAGGGAGGTCACTTGTGGGTCCCGACTAGAGGAAATCCTACCTGACCAACCTAGAGGAACGTCAGGTTCCCTGAGAGTTCTCAGAAGAGGTTGTGGTGTCAAGTTTTCGTAGTTAAGAAACCGCGAGTCGAAGGAAATATCAAGTTGAGAGTGTAGGTATGTACTCGTGACCTTTTTTGTATCGGAACTGATCTGCCTGGAAACAACTGTTTCATTACAGAGACGAAAACTTATACGACAGATGCAACCAGTATTGAAAGGAAGGTTCCTCATTCGCAGAAAATTAAAGCACCGACGTTAGTGGTAGACGTCACTAAAACGTCGGGGAGTTTTATTTCAGACTGTGACAATGGTGACAAAGGGGTAGATAAACGGTACTTCACTACCCTGGCCTACGGTACTAGAAGCAAAAGACTTACAACTCGAAATTCGGTTGAAAAAGCGAGAGGAGACAGTGAAAGTAGTTCTCCGAGACTTCAAGAAGTGAAAGACGGTATTCCCACCATAGTAGACTTATAGACTCCAATAACTATAAAGAGGGTCGTTAGAACTAAGGCCGAACACGAAGAAGGTCGGGTCTTAAAGAGTAGAACATGAGACGTATATACAATTTATTCGTCCCATTGTTATATGGCGGAACTACATGAGGAAAAGGATAAACCTTGGTCACACAAGGTACACGTCAAGATTAACAACGAAGGACTGGACGTATGTCTAAAGAGTTTTCCGTCCAGTCCACCAGACTATAAGGGTAGAGAAAGTCTTAAAAGGTGTCGAATAACACTGGGTGTGTCAGTTTCCGAAACTGTATCAGTATTTCGTGTCAAAGAAAACACACACACACCCCTTCCACCGGAAACTCCCATACCCTCTTCCCTCCGATAAACCCCAAATCTGTAGGGTCTTAACTATCACCGCCGTTCTACTGCCCAAGTCTCGTCGTTCCAGACACCAGCCCCCAGGACCCAGTGACCGTGGTTCTCGTCGCACAACTTCAGAGACGAATAGTTCACCTTTGACCCTCCGCTAACCCGTTGGCTCTGGTTCTCGGGATTTTTATAGGAGTGTGGAATGGGTTGTCACGATGAAGATCCTTAGATAGGGTCCCTTTGTAAAACCTTACGTCCGTCTCGAAAGGCACAGTAACGAAAACGTTATGGTGTTTGGCTTGCTTGTTTCGAATGTACTCCCCCTACAGGTATGTGTGGGACCAGTCAGCCACTCCCTTCTGGTACGTCGGAGATTTTTACCACAAATGTTTCTCTCAAACCACTCTACTCCCTTTAGAACGACTATAATACACTTCGGGTTCTCACGTCCATCCCCCTCGATCCATATTCTTCTCGTCTTACTCTTTATGAATCCTAAAGTTAACACAAAAATTTTTTCTTGTCCCCCCAATTTCTGACCTTCCCTTTTAGGGTATTACGACAAACGGAGAGAGACGTGAAAAGACTAATGTGTTAAAAGATGTCTAAATCGAGATAGACATATCAACTAATTTTTTTTTTTTTCGTTGGTTGGTAGGTCGGTGTTATCACTTGTCTTCACTTGTAAGACCCCAATCACGGACAGGTCCGACCCTCCTACCCCGTCGGGGTTCGGGAGAGATGAAAGTGTCCGGGTCCCTCCCCTCCTCATTCCTCGTCAGTAGCCACGGGTCCGCGACTTGACTGGACCTTCTGAGACACGGGACCACACCACCGTACCCCGACGCGAAGTCGGGTGGGAGTCACCTCTCTCGATACACACATCTCCCCACCCCCGCATCCCACGATGAAAAGACCACCCATGAAAACGTGTGTCGGTCGGTTCGGTTGAAACGGCCAATGAGTCCCTCCCGGATCTAGGAGGTCCGGAGGCTCAACTGAGGGTTCCTTCCTCGTCCGGGTGGTTCTCCCACTGAGACGACCGGTTCTCAATAGGAAGAGGAACAGGGAAGACGTTTCGGTCTATTTCAGGCACAGCGTCCGGCGACCGAATCCCTCACTCACCTGACTTCAACGTGTGTCCTCTAGCACTAGGGGTCGACCCACCCGAGGTCTTCCCGACCTGACGTAGTCGTTACTACCATCGTGGAAAGACAACTCACGAACAGAACAGTAGCACCCAGGAAGGGGTTCTTGGTGAGTCTACATGTGTGTCTACAACCATCCAACCCGTCAACCTCGGGTGGACCCTGGACGGGGTCGGGAACCGGACGGGGGACCCCTTTAACTGGTACTCGTCACCCCGTCCCGTCCCTCCTCCCGGGGTCCACGTCTCGTTCTGGGGGTTCACAGTCACCTCTTCGTTGTCGGTGGTACACCACCACCACCCCCGCCCAACTACCACCCGAGGTACCCAACCTTTGGACTGGAGACGTACCAGGAGAAGACCACGTCACGAAGGGACAACTCGAGTAAGGGCTCGGGGGAGGGACGAATGGGTGTCTGTATACCCCGTCTCAACATAGGGACCGTGGTCGACCCGTCTACACGTGCGTCCGGAGAGACCGTGGGGCGAGTGCGACCGACGGAACCACGGGTACGACCTCAGACGGAGTGGGGGGTCCTCGTCAGCGTCCAAAGGAACCGACCTAGAGCAGTGGTGAAGAGGGACAGGTACCACCGACCTGGCCGGAGCGATTCGATACGAACCGTACACACACCAGTGTCCCCTGTCAATACCTCTATGAACCACGACCAACAAAACCAAAACACAAAACAAACAAACAATGACAAAGAAGTATTACGAATCCAGTGTCCCTCTACACCAATACGTCTTTGTCGTTCCTTACAACCGACACTTTCCGTACTTCTGAGAACCCCGTTGTGTCTGAGAGTGACGTCACAAAAGCCAGGAAGGTGCAGAAAACATTATCACGTTGATGATAAATAACTCACGAGGGACACACGTAACGGGGAAGTCACCGGGATGTTTCGTCTATAAGTATAAAAAGTAAGTAAGGTGTTGAGAACTTACTCAATGATGGTACACGGTCCGTAAGTAAAAAAATCTAAATAAATAAAAACTGACGCGACGTAGAAACAACGAAACGAGTCCGAAAGAGATCAACGTTTTCCGACATAGAGGAGAAGCAACGCCAGACACGCGAAGAGTATAACCACCGGAGAGAACAACGAACCCGAGTTATCAACACCGCGTACCCGAATCAACGAGGCTGCGTACACTTCAGAAGGACCCGGTCCCTAACTTGGGTGTAGAGGACGTAACGGTTCTAAGAATAGGTGACGTGGCGGTCCCTTCAAACATTTTATAAATAAATAAATAAATCTGACACGACCCAGAGTCAACGGTGTGGGTCCTAGAAGGTGGAAACCCTAAAAGCTGTACACCCTGAAAAGAAAGAATTAACACCACACATTAGAGAATCAAAGCCGTACACATGTATCAAGAAACTGGTCCCTAGCTTGGGCCCGGGGGACGAAACCCTCGCGTTTCATAGTCGGTGACCTGGTGGTCCCTCCAGGGTACGGTCCGTAAGAATAATGGGGACAAGATTCAACGTCGTTACCTCCGAGTCTCTCCAATTCGTTGAATGGAATCCTGAGTTTCGTTTCTCACTACTCTCCCCTACCTCCTGCCTCTTCCCCTAGGTCTAGGGCGAAGAGTCCCTTCTGACAACACACACAGTCCGGTTGTTCAAACCCCCAACGATGACTCTCACCCCGGGAGTCTTTGTACTGAATCTTACACACACACATACGCACACACACACACACACACACACACACACACACACACACACACACTACTCATCAACTCTCCTCCGGACCCAGACCTTCCCTGTCCTAGGGACCGAGACAGTATACTAGGATCAAGTAAAATGTCTACGGGGTCTGAAAGTAAGTTGTTTCGTTCATGTTTTCCTTCTCGACTCTTGCAATCTCGTCGACTCCGATTTAAACCCTACAACCTTAAACAGAATGGTCTAAACTGAAAGAATTTTCGAGGGAGATGTCGAGTCTAATTAGGGACGGGGGAGGGGCGTCAAATCAGGTCTTAAGATCACCTGGGAAAGGTACACGAACCCCGACCCGACCGACAAGGACTTCCCCTCTCTTCCCCCGTCCACACCAGAGACGTGTGTCCCTCTATTCCAGGTCCGTCTCCACTGTTCTAGTCGTGGACAAAGATATACAACACTCGACCCCATGAGTGTCCATTGAGGATCTCTTCCACCGTGGACTCATCCCATCCCTGACCTTCGGGGAAGAGAGGGTGGTCCCTTTATTGGGGACCGGGCCGAAAGAGCACCTTACAAACACGAAGAGGTCAAGGATGGATCCCGCCAATTCTCCACCAGAGTGTGTCGCCAGTATAGTGATTCTCTAGTCGGAGGTCTAGTCTCTCGAACCCAAACGTCGGGACCGAACCGGTCAGGAGCCACGACACTGGAATCCGTACAACAAATTCCAGCCGGAGACTGAGAAGAGTCGACAACTTTCCTTTCCTACTCGCAAAGACAAAGAAAGGAACAACACTCCAGGTTCACTCTACGTTGGGAATGTTCAAGGTCACAGGGACACCGAGCCTAAGACACGTCAGTGCACGTTCCTTCGAGTCAGGTCCTCGGTTTTCAGTGCCACTTTTCGCAGAGTCAGAGGTAACATAGAGAAGTTCTCACAGTGTCCTCCAGACAAGGCAGTGGTCTTTCTAAGAGTTTCAACGAAAGGAGAAGGGGAGTTGGGAGGGCCATCGGACGAGGAGGGAGTGGTTTCCGAAAAGACAAGAAAGGGTGACCAATGGTAGGGCACCGACCACCTCCCTCAGAGACTACTGGTACGCACTTAGTGTAAACGGGATAATGTCTTTGTCACGAACATTTCGTGATCTCGGACCGGAATAAAATTTATAGTTTATAAAATAAACAAGGTCCAAAGAGTACCCAATTCTTATACATGTTCTTATACATATACATATACATACATATAAAAAAATATAAATAAAGAAACCGACACGACGCAGAATTAACGGGGTATACTTGAGAATCAACACCGTACACCCTAGATCAAGGGACTGGTCCCTAGTCTGGACCTGGGAGACGTAACCCTCACGTCTCAGAATCGGTGACCTGGTAGTCCCTTCAGGGGGTTCTTTTATAAAAAATTGGTCGAGTGTTCTGCCTTAACGACCCACTAACAACCCTCCCTAGAACGGATGTAAGGGATCAGTGGATCTCGGGTTTTTTGTTTCTAGATCGGTTTAGAAAGGGGTTTCCACAATGTGGTCCCTTGGAACTAGGGTATAAACAAAGTTATACGGAGAATTCCTTTTATCGTCGTCTTTATAGTAACTACTTTCGTCACCACACCATAGTTGGACGGTCGTTTCTCGTTCTGTCGTCCAAATCAACACTATGTCACTAACATTAATATCTCAATCCTAAAGTTTCTTTTGTTCCACAACAACAACAACTCCACGAGTCAGTACAGACTCAGAAACGCTGGGGTTATTGATATCGGGAGGTCCGAGGAGACAGGAATCCTAAAAGGTCCGTTCTTATGACCTCAGTCAACGGTAAAGGAAGAGGTCTCGGACTGGAAAATTCTAGAGTCGCCCAAGACAATAATCATTCTTTTCGACACCTTCGTGTGTCATTATTTTTAAGTTCGAGTTATTATAACGGGAAGACAAACTTTAAGAAGACACGAAGACTAGTGTGAACCTCATTTTAGGTTTCAAGTGACACCGGACATGATATCTTGAAACATACTAACAGATTGAGGGGAGGAAATTGCGTACGACAGAGGATATGGTGGATAAGATAATAATATGGCTAAAAAGAGAAGTTGTATCGTTTGACTAAGGACGAAGTCCTGGACACATGAAATGAATGTGAAAAGGAAACGGGGAAACTTATCGAAGCAGAACAAGGAAATCTAGAATGATACTTACAATGAAAGATTTCATCAGTTGGGGTCAAGTGAGGGAGACAGTGGCAGACTTGTCACCAATGGAGATCCTTCTACTCTTGTCTCTCACGGACCTTTCCACTTATTCTCTCTTTTTCTTTTTAAGTTCGAGTCTTTTATATTAGTTGAACATGTTCATTGTGAAAAAGAGGATTCTTATAATTCATTGACCTCTGTCAATAATTTTGGAACGTCTAGAAAGTTTCCTTTGAAAGAGGATCATAAAATCAAAATATCTGGACGAAGGACTTTGGGACAGACACCTAATCGTTCCTTTAATGTGGGGAGAGTGGGGGCCGTCGGAGCGGTTAGGAGAAGAGGTACCGGGACAAGGGACTTCGGTGTCACTGACCTGTTAAGACTCTTGAGCCTTGACCCTTCCCCAAAGTACCGGAGAATCGGAGGTCTTACTTTCTTCCCCGACACTGAACGGGACTCCGAACAGTCTCAACCAACCGTAGAATTGACTCGTAACGCACTCCTGTCTCTTCTCTACACTTCACGTCTTGTTCTCAGTAAGTAAGTAAGGAAAGTGAGTAAGTAAGTGAGTGATTGGGAAGTAAATCGTGGACGACCAGTGACTAACGACGTTTAACATAAAAGGTTTGTACCGGTGTGGAGTTACAAATAGGATGGGGTGCTCGAAAAGGATGTCACACTGATAAAGAGGACAGTGGTTCTTCACAAATAAGGGGAACTGAGACCTATATATACACTCCGGTATAATTAGTTGTCTTATCACTACAATATACTGAAGGTTAAAATCCAGTATCTTTACTATCAAAGAAGGACAGACAGAGACAGAGACAGAGAGAGGGGACCCTACGACCAGGAACCGTGAGTCTGTAGTATAACTCTCGTTCGGGTCCGGTGTACCTTCGTGGGTCGACCAGGAGTGGTCGGTACCACTTACTAGAAAACTGTCAAGGTCTGGGTTCGACTCCGGGGTTTACGACACCTGTTCTACAGGGACAACACGATTTTAAGAGTGAAGACCTTTGGACGTTTGACTAGGTATTGGCAACAAAACTCAGTGATTCAAACCCGTATCAAACAATACATCGTGATCTGTCAATTATGTATCAAGGACCGGGACGTCTCTTCTTCGACTGAGGTCTCTTCTTCTCGAGAGTCCCAGAGACCTCTCTGGAGGTTCATTGGTCTGTTACTCAGACGACAAACTATTCCGACCTGTCTCCCTTCGTACCTCCTTGATGGAACCCCTGTCGCTCGCACCCTCAAGTCTCCTCGTAAAACCTTCTCTACTATGAAGTCGAACCAGACCTTCCCGTTCATTCTCAAGAGATCCCCCTCCTACCTTCCATCCCTTCTGACACCCCTCACCCGGGAGGTCCCTCTCGGACCTGATCCCGGCTTCAGGGACCCTGTACCTACAGTCCCTCAAGGGACCGAAACGAGTGAACTATGCACTCGCTGTCTAGGGAGATTCTTGACCGGTAGTACATCCCGGAGTGTGGACCGTCTCGGGGAACGTACACGGGACCTGTTTACTTTAGTTCTGACGTCTAAGACTTTGGGACAACCGTAGGACCAAGACCCGAGTCCGTTCCACACTCCGACACCGGGGTGTCTGTCGTTACTCACAAAGGTCTTTCGTGGGAAGGAGACCCCCGACTAGGTCGGAGACTTCCCTGACCTTTGGTCGTCACCACTCTTTCTAACCGTCGGTGTCGGTCATGTTAACCGGTCAAGACTCTTCGGGGGTCAACCGGGGGATGAGTCTCCCTTTCCCACAAAAATTACACTTAGTGTCGTCGCAGTCACGGACATCCAACTCCGACTGAACGACCCCGCCACCCTGGTCGTACTGAGGGAAGTGTACGAGGACCGGGGAGAAACACTCGTCCAGTATGACACACTTGGTGGGAAGAGACTTGTATCGAAGAGGGACAACATGAACCCAGAACTGGGTCCAAGAAGGAATGTGACCCTTACCGGAAGGACGGTAAAAGTGGATTAGGGACCGAAAGGTCCCATTTCTTGGACGGACGGTTACGTCCTCTGTATTCTCTGTACCCAAGCTGGGGACCTGACCCTTCTAGGGAACCTCTTCCCGTACCGTTGGGTGAGGTCATAAGAACGGATCCCTTAAGGTACCTGTCTCTTCGGACCGTCCGATGTCAGGTACCTTAACACTTCTCAGTCTGTACTAACTTCACTAAATCGTACGTAAGAGACCCTTCTTGAGTCTCTATGGGAACAGAGGAGGTCTGAGGTGTCGGGGGAGGTAGTGTCGGGACTGTACTCTACTACGGGACCGGACAAATGGGTGCATGGAGGGTACATGGTCCCCCTATAGTCCCAGCTACCAGTACCACGCGGAGACACATACCCACAGGTCGGAACACCAAATTCAGACACAGACATCGAGACATACGGACACAGACAGGCACTGACTCGTAGACACACACAGAGTAGGACCGACACAGGTAGACAGAAAACACTGTCGTACGGACACGTAACGGACAGACACACCCTACGAGGAAGACCCGACTCTCGTCCCCCACCTCTCTCAGTGGGGGGCCAGTACTTGGTACGTCGATATAGACAGTGGACGGTCGGGGGTCCTGTCGATCGGGTCGGGTCGTACTACGAGACCCGGGAGGGAGGGTTCAAGGTGCAACACCGTGTCAGTGCCGGCCACCGTGACGGGAGGGAGGTCGACACCGGGGGGACGGACCCGCCAGACACACACCTACACCGGTCGTAGGACCCAGAGGAGTGACGAGTCATTCCTTACCTAATATTAACGGTCCGTCCGACGTAGACGTTGATTGAACTCCCTTATTAACAACTCGTTCAACTTTCTTTTTTTTTCGATATCGTTCTTGAAGTTAGGTCGGTCAGTAGGTACAGTAATTTAATCCGATTAGATTCAGGAGTCTCGGATTAAATCGTCGGAGGTTTCAGCTGGCTTCAGAATGGGATGTTCCGAGAGACACCAACGGTAGCGTTTCAGAGACGTCTCCACTCGAAACCCCCTTACCACCGGTCACTGGAGCACCGACTCCGGTGCGCCTCGGACACTACCTGTGGTCGGTGAGGAGCCCCTGGCCCGACACGTCCTCCCCCGACTCGACTCTCCGTTCGGTCCGGAACACGACGGGGGGTAGTAGACAGGAGTGGGTCGGGGGTCTCCGACAATCTATGTGACTGGTCCCCCCTCGGACTTAAAGAGGGTTTAACGGAAGGACAACGAGGAGGTTCGGTACAGAACAACTGTGGTCGGTCACCCATTTACCTTCTTTTTTACTGTCTACTGAGACACAATATTTTGGTCGAAAACACTCCTGACATTTAAGAACACGGGTAAGTCTACGAACCACTGCGTAATTAAGTTGGGAGCGAGGGGAGGACGCAAACAGGAAAAGAATCTAGGGAGTAAGGGTGTAAGAGAGAAACTAAATAAGTAAGTAGGAGACCGGGGAAGAAAAAAGGAGGGAGGGAGAGTAGGGAACGAAACCCCTTAGCGGACCCTCTACGAGTAGGGTCACCAACGGGCCTTTGCTCCTTCTAGAACCCTGGGTAACGGGACCAGTTATGGGTTCGGTGGGACTGACCAAGGAGAGGGAGAGAGGAACGGAGACCGAGGGGGTGACCTCGTGACAAAGGAGAGACGTAGGGAGAGACGAGGTCTCTCCCGCACCCTCGACTACCACCGGACCACCCGTCCGGAAACGGTCCCCGTGAGTCCTCCTTTCCACGACTTGACTGGACTATTTACTTGGTTGTCCCTACACACCGGACCGGGGGGAGGGAGAAACTAGTTTTGGGAGACTTGGGGACTACTGTAGGGTACCGCATAAGAAGATAATTAGTCTTTTCGGAACTGTCTACATTCGTTAAACAGAAACCTCTCTTGGTCTCACCCCGTTCCCCTCCCTCCGACGAGGTTGGGGTAGGCGTACCTCTTCTACGACTCCCCCGCAGAGCTTTACCCCCGACTTAAGTACGTATGATTCCTCCGACCTCTTTCCTCTTGGTCCGTCTAGTCTTTCTCTTCGCAAAAGTAAAGTTTCGTATAAAGAAGGAACTAACTTATCCTGGGGGGGTGATGATGGGGGTTTGGTGCCTACGACCTTACTCCGACCCTAGGTCCCCAATTAGGGTGGGTCTGGGGAAGTCCCGAGTCTACGAACTTCGGTGTCCCCGAACCGCCCACCCCAAGTCCACATCTAAGAGACTGTTTTGTCGTCAGTCGCGAGAGTCTTACGGGACACCGGCGTAGTCAAGAACGGAGGACTGTCACCACTTCGAGTCGAATTTTTGTGGTGGTTTGTAGAGTACTTGGTCGGGACACCGTCCAGAACCCACCGGTAGTCTACGTCTCTTCTTTATTACAGATGATCGGCTCGGGGGTCAGATCTGGTGGTCCGTCTATTTGTTGAGTCCTTCCTCACCCGTTCCCTCCCCCATACGGTCCAGTCACACCTATGTCTCTCCCCAGTGGTTGAGTCGTTCTCCTCTGTGAAGGGTTTCCTCCTCTGTCTTAGGTCCAGAAACTCCTACTCAACTACACGAGTGTACTCTTACCAGAAGGGAAGAAACAACTAAACCTCTTGAAGACGAGTAGGTAGTTTCGGGTCTGACCCGGAGGAGGAGGTAATCGAAGAAAAGGAGTGATTAAGAACTCTAGTCACGGATCAAGTAGAGACACAGGGTCCTGGATCGGGTCCCGATGATGAGGTCCCGTTTACCTCATTTTTGTGAGGGGAGACCACGTTTCTCAGTCTGTACTGACTCGCTGACTTGACTTGACCACAAACACCTTTCCTCAATGTCTGCCACCCTTGTCGTAGTCGTTTCCGTACCCTCATACGTCTCTTGATGTCGGACACAAACATAGTGGTCCCAAGACAGATTTACCCCTTTGACTTTTGTCTTGACGTAAAGAACCATAAAGTGAACCTATAGACCGTGATATGTTTCCGTCGGATTTCTAGACTAACATTGACTTCTTATCTATGTCAGAATAGGAATAACACCAAATTTTTTTTTTTTTTTCTTCACGAGGTATTCAGCCAAATCTACGAAGGTTGTGTCTAAAATTTTGAACCAGAACGTTTAAAGTCTCTACTCTCGGTTCCGGTTACAAAACTAGTAAAAGGAGGAAGGGGAGGGTTATTTGTGGATTGTATGAAACGGTTCGAAAGACACCAGCCCTAAATGTCTAGACACTGAGTGGGCTCACTCGGTCCCTTGTACTTTTCTACAGCGACCCCTCTTTATACGTCCCTTCCTACCCTCTCCAGTCGCGGAGGTGGTTCGTCCTGTCTGAGGGTGTCGAAAAGGATTATTTGTTCAAAGGTCCCGGGAAACTTAAGAAGGCCTCTCCTCATCTTGCAATCGCAAGTGTACCTCCCCTCCGTGTGGTGCCTGTCACTGGTGCACCCCGGGCTAGGAGTCTCACCCCCAATTTAGGGCCCGCCCTTCGTCTTGGCCGTCGACCCGACCATGACCTCACCACCGATGACTTTTGGTAGTAACTCGTGGACGACAAACGGACAGGGTAGTTCCTCTACTTAACGAAACAGATTCCAGGTCACCGGTCATTCACCCCTCGACCCTAGGACTGGTCCAAACACCCGGGGTCCCAGGCAACAAGGCCTAAGGGGACACTACACCCATCACAACCCGGAAAGTCATCCTGACACGGGACCCTGGAACAGTGTGAGGGTCTACACGAGTGACTTTGGTTCCGGAGTCTGGTCAAAGTTTCCTCAAACCCTCTCCTAAAATTTGTCCTAAGGGAGGTCCGAATCTTGTAGGAGACTTTCGGGAAGTTGGGCGTCCTGTTTGGGAAACGGTTTGTCCTGACGGACACACTTAAGGTAAAGGGTGTGGACGTACCATGATCGAGGACTGGAGAAACGTTCCCCCCAGTCACAGATCCGGGAGGTGCGTCGGGAACAAACGAGGAGGCCGGAAGTAAATAAAGGACAAGAGTCTCCCGGACTAAGACTATCATTTTTCGACAAGACGAGCAACTAACGAGCGGTATACGGACGGCACACGAACCACAAAATATGTGTAATAGACCTAACTCAGAACGTCGGGACGAGTCTCCACCCAGGAACACAGAAGTCTCGAGTCTCCGCCGCCACCACCTTTGAGTCCCTCCCATTCATTGAACGACCTCCGGTGTACTGATCATTCACTTCCCCTGTACTAGACTTGGGAGGACACATACCGTCCCTCGGTCATAGGGAGTGGAGACGTGACAAGACTCGACTCGGTGGGTGTGCCGTCCGAGGGTAAGAGGACCACACTCCCCTGACCGGAGAAGTAGAGATCTACGGTAAATTTGGGTAAAGGGGGACACACAAACTCCGTAGAATCACACCCGTCAGGAGTCGTGTACCCAAGGTCTTCCAGTGAGGCACGTGCTCTCTCGGTCACCAGTACACGTAGACACATGCACATGCTCTCGCACACACGTACACCGACACACGGGTATGACCACCCCTCTCTACCCTCTGCTCTCGTCCCTCCGTTCAGCCTCCTCGATTTCCAAGACCCGTGTTGTCTTGAGACCCACTGCTCTGTCCGGCTCATAAGGGTCTCACGGGACGACGAGGGGTGCCCCTGTTTCTCGTTCGTCCTCGCAGGGTCGTCCCACGTCTCCCGGACCTCCAGACCCCTGTCGTTACGGAGGTACTCTCTCTACACGCACATACGAGACAACGGTTCGACACGGGTACCCTAAGAGGCACCTGTGTTTATGACCTCACCCAACGGTAAAGGAGGAGGTCCGCTAGAAAGGTTGGATCCCTAGTTTGGGTGCAGAGGACGTAACCGTCCGTCTAAGAAATGGTAACTCGGCGGACCCTTCGGCTCTCTCTCTGAGAGGAGACACTATATGGACAGTGCTGACGAACGTCGGACCGTGTCCGAACGAGTGTCCCTCTTTTCCTGCTCCTGGACGGAGTCACTACACCACACTTCTCTATGTCATTGACGGTAATCGACTCGAGCATGAGACACGACATACACACTACACGCACTTGTAAACATTAGGAGTCTGAAAATCCTCTCTATGTCGTCTTCACTCCTTTGGTCGGATCTCTCCACTTCTTCGAACGGTTCCGGTGTGTCGTCTCTACTTATACCTTCGTACTTAGTCCTGTTCCGACCCAGACGGAGGGTTCCTAACCTTCACGTCTGGAGGACTCCCCGTGTTCCAGTTGACTAACTTTCGGACCTCCTCTGAAGGAACGGCCAGGTCACCGATCTTAAGGTGGGAGGGCTATGTTCTCCGGATCCAAACTAGGGACCAATTCTTTGATCTAAGGAGTACGACGTCGATTTCCTTTTTTTGTTTCGGGTCCCCTACCTAAAATTTCCCGGTACTCCTCCAGTAAAAATGAGTTTTGGTGTCCTAGTCCGGAATCGATGTTCCGTAATCCCGGTGACGTCACGTTTGGACACCGACGGTCCGGATTCGACCATCCCTATAGGTCTCAGAGACTACCTCCTGCCGAACACAAAAGGGTACTAACCGTATCTCAGGTACAGTCGCTACAACTGTCTTACAGTCTCTGGAAACCTAGACTCAGAACCTCCAAATCCATCTCCGGGTAGTCCCTCTGAAGTCCCGTTCTCGTACAAGAGTCGTTTGAGTTAGGACGGAGACTCAGTAACTCGTACGGTTGGTACCTAATGGTGGGAAGTCCCGATTCGAAGTCCGAGAGGAAGAGGTCCTTCGAAAAGAACAGATCAAGTCGGTACAACTAGTGTGGGAGTCCCGTTTATACGTTTACCACCTACCAAAGAAAGTGGAGGAGATCTCCTTAGACCTCAATAAGTGTTCGAAGGTGACTCTCTACACCCTCCAACCGTCACCCCCCTCGTCGGTCTCCCAACGGTACCACTCCCAGTTCCACTGGGATCTCCTCTCTGGTCCTACCCTTCCAACTCGACCCCGGTGTACCACGTACACCGACTCTGTATCCGAGTGTCGTAGTGACTCCTAACCTGGTCCCCGACTCCATCCCTTAGGGTCGTCCGTGACTACTACGACTTCCTTTTTGGTACTCAAGACTCGGGTTTCGTGGTAGTCTTCTTCCGTCATCATGCATCTCCCTTGTTAAGACCCGGAATAGCGACAGAAAGGACTCCTGGGAGGGAGGTGATTTCCTCCTGAGTTCGAAAGAGGATGAGAATTTTCGACTAAATCCTTTTTTTTTTCTCTCTATTTCTGATATATGACTCTCTGACACTAAGGAGAGTAACAATTTGAGTCAGTGGAGACAAAGGGAGGTGAGAGGACGATCTCCTTTATTTAGATAATGTCTTTTATATTTTCAGAGTGAAACCCCAATATCCGTCACACATTGTACATTTCTACTTGTTCTAATTAGAGTACAAACCAGCATTTACATACGAAGTCCGTATCATAGAGTGTATACTTCAACGAAAAGAAGAGAGTCTCTTGAATGGTAAATAATAAAATTTAGTAAAATAGTAAAATTTACGGGTCTTCATCCGGAGACTTCTGTCCATATGGGGTGTAGGAAGAGGGAAGTTCACCCTCCTCCCACACGATACGAGGGACAAGAGGGTAAGACTAATGACATATAAGAGGTCGCACGAAGGAAAGAAGTCACCGTCTCTCGTCTCCCTCCCGCTTCTACCCAAGAGGTCGTCCGGGTCCCATCAGCCACGGAGTATCTCTTCAACACACCGGTGACCTCATGTGTGACGACGTTCCTGACGGTCTAATCTCGAGACATCTACCGGATTTTGATGGAAACGATAGAATAGAAAACCGACTTCATTGTTGAATTGAATTCCTACTGGATCTTTTACAACTATGAATTGTCCTTCTGACTTCTTTGTACATAAGTTTCAGTAAAGTCATCGAAATTCTACAGTAGTTCGTTCTTCCGAGACAGATCGAGAGATAAAAGAACGAGAGTCGAGCAATAATTGTAAAAACAAGGATATACGTACAACGGAGTGTCAGTGTTCTATCGACGATGTTGAGGTCTATAGTGTAAGAGTAAGTTGAAATAAATTCAGATCGAGTACACGGAGAGAAAAGACCATTCCTTTGAAGAAGGTCTTCGAACTGGTCTCTACCGGAATACACGGGTGAGGAGTCTGGTTAAAGACGTAGGTGAAAAGAATTCTAGTCCTGTAGATAACAGTCTTTTAGTCCCAAGATAATCGTCCCTCTTTCCAACCCGGTCCTTTGGTCGTCAAACGATCACCAAGTTCACTCTACTTCGTTCCTCTCCCTCGGTCTTTTCCGTCGAAGTGTATCGTTCACGAGTCACTGTTGTTTGTCCCAAATCTCACCCAGGTACGACTTGACGTCAATCTACCACCACCACTACCGCTACTACCCCACCTCTACTTCGAGGTTCAGTACCTCGTGAATGATACACAGTGTGAACTAGGAATGGTTCACCAGGTACGAATTAGTCAGGGTAAATACATGTTGCTTAACTCCGAGTAAGGGTACACGACAGTCTACCTCCTTGACTCCAGTGAAAATGTCGTGAACCCACGACTACACCCACCAACCCTCGTAAAGTTTTGTCGACGACATATATCTAAAGGAATAAGGTAAAAGGTAGTGTATAAGTACCCTATAAATTACTCAGAGGGGACAATCTGAGTAGTTTGTAGGAACGTAAGATCCTATACTACCTCTTGTTCTATTTGTCCCCGGGACGAGAACACCTCGATGTAAGATCACCTTTCAGACACTCTAGTAAGTCTTTCGTTAGTCATCCTTGCTATAGTACCGGAAATGTAACTCAACCTCGATGGTCCTCACGGACCTCTCTCTCGGAACACATCTCCCCAACCAGAAAACAAGTGAGCGATTCAGTACAGACTGAGAAACGTTGGGGTACCTGACGACGTGTGGTCCGAAGGGACAGGAAGTGATAGAGGACCTCAAACCAGTCTGAGTACATGGAACTCAGTCACCACGGTAGGTTGGTAGAGTAGGAGACAGCGGGGGAAGAGGAGGAGGGGACAGAAAGGGTCGTAGTGCCAGAAAAGATTACTCAGCCGAGAGACGTAATACACCGATTTCATAACCTCGAAGTCGAAGTCGTAGTCATAAGTAGTATTACTTATAAGTCCTGACTAAAGGAAATCCTAACTGACCAAACTAGAGGAACGTCTGGTTCCCTGAGAGTTCTCAAGAGCTTGTGGTATCAAGTTTGAGTACTCAAGAAATCACGAGTCGGAAGAAATACCAGGTTGAAAGTGTAGATATGTACTGATAACCTTCTTGGTATCGAAACCGATAGACCTGGAAACAACTATCTCACTACAGAGACGGAAAAATTATACGACAGATCTAGACAGTGTCGAAAGAAGGTTCCTAGTTTGTAGAAAATTAAAACACCGACGTCAGTTCAGTGACAGGCGTCACTAAAACCTCGGGTTCTTTTATTTTAGACTGTGACAAAGATGAAAAAGGGTAGATAAACGGTACTTCACTACGGTGGTACTAAAATCAAAAACTTACAACACAAAATCCGGTCGGAAAGTGAGAGGAGAAAGTGGAAGTAGTTCTCCGCAATTCTCGTGAAGGACGGTAATTTCACTATAGTAGACGTATAAACTCCAAGAACTATAAAGAAAGCCGTTAGAACTAAGGTTGAACACCAAGTAGACCGGGTCGTAAAGTGTACTACATGAGACGTATATTCAATTTATTCGTCCCACTGTTATATGGACCTCCCCTACCGTAAAACCCGACTTTGAAATTACTACTCTACCGTATCGGAATACTACTAGACCTCTTTCCCTTAAGGTCTGTTATCTCGACCGGGGTCGACAACATCAAACGTAAACTTTTTTAATTTCTTTTAGTGGGATCGGCCTTGGGTGGACCCGTCCCTGATCTCACAGAACCTCTTCTAAGACCTAAAAAAAGAGTCCACTTTACTCTACGTCCTCTCGTAGAAACCCTCCTTCTACGTGCCAGACTACATGCGAAAATCGACCCGCGGTGACACGTGTCTTGAGGGGAAAAGACACCACTGTGCCCGGGAGGACCAAGACACCCGTAACTAATACTGAGAGGTCCCCCTGACGTCCAAGAACCTCCACTCTTGACTTGGACGGAGGAGGACGTCGACGGGTTTCAGTAACCCTCACTTGGTCGTTGTCTCTACGGTTCACAGTCCTTGTCATCCGGAACTCTCAAGACCGAAGTGGACCTTCCTGGGCTCCTCGTCGCTAGGATCCATCTTTCCCCTTGTGTTCCACTGACGAGGACCCCACGACCCAGGTAAAGTGTGTTCTTTGTCCGAATACCCTCCTGTAGAACGGAGAGAACCCCTACAAAGAGGTCCAGCCACCCCCGAGGAGAGGTGGGTCGGAGGACTTAGATCGGACCCTCGTCGGGACCCAGAGTAATCCTCCTTCGACAGTCTACTAGAGTCGCAGGCCTCCCAACAACGAGGCTACTCGAGACTATCCATCGTCTGCACACACGACCCCCACTGGGCCACTCGTCGATGGGGGGTCCGGGGGTGGGCGGTCGGTCCCCCGAAGGGGGCGGGGGCGTTCCACGAGAGTCTTGAACCGAGACTGACGTGCTTTGTACTCCGGTAGGGGGAATTAGTCTCGACTGAACACCCTTTTAATTTGTGTCTTCCTGTGCGGTCGAGGTCCCTTCCAAGGAAGGAACGGAAGGACCTCCGGGCCGGACCGAGACTCACGGCAGTCCCCTCGCCGACTGGGACGACAGTCGGCCTCTCGGTACTGGGGTTCCACCGTAACGGAGAGTCACTACACAAGGATAGCTGTCCTTGTCCCCCTGATTATTGTCTTCTTCTTCCTCCACTTTAGAGAAACAGACGTTATAAGACGGACGACAGGTTCAGGAGCACCGACCTACAGTAACTAAAAAGTCTTCATGTCTCAACTTTAGAGTAATTCAAAAAGGTCCACACAGTCATTGTTTAATAAATTGAGGAAGGCTTCGGTAATCTTCTTTACGTTCAAGACGAATTCCGTCTACTACTTCCTCTTAGTCCCCTGGTCGAGTTTCCTTGACCAGTACCCCTGTCAAAGTCCTACAACTTGGGACCCCACCCTTCTGATTCTTTCCGACACTGGGCTAAGGTCACAACGGTAAACCTGACCTTCTGTCCGGGTCTTAGAAGAGAGAACTCGGTGGAACTTGAACGTGTGTCCGTTGTCCACTGTGTCCCGTCCCCAGAAGAAGTGTGTAGGACTAAACAGGTCTCTCGGGAAACTTCCGACATACACCACCCGAAGGAGAGGTGAATTTTTCTGGGGAAGAGAACTCATAAATTTCGTATACGAACCGGTTCCGACAGTCTTACGTAGTATCTCTACCAGGGTTTGGTTGACGACTCGTGGGGGGTCAGGACTAGTTTCACCTCCGCCGTCTGCAGACGACGGGTACCCACGACCTCGTCTTCCCCCCTCCTCGGTCGGCCCCGACGTCCGACTGTCGGGGATCAACACCACCCCTCTCCCTACCGGGCCTCGACGACTGGTCCATCCGTGGACCTACCCGGGACACGGGTTCCACAGACACTACCCAGTCACTGAGAACAGGTCTTGACCTGGTGTCGTCGAATCCGACCCGGTCCCTTAAGTAGACCAGACATTGACCGTCCCGACTTACCACACCTTGACACCTGTTCCCCCTTTGACGTCCCGATCTACTCTTTAACCTTTCGTAAATATGGACCACAAATCTGGGTCCTCTACCCGTCTCCTGGTTGTCTCCGGGACCTTCAGGGTTTAGACTTCCATCGAGATTAATGGTGTCACGGGAACACACTCGAAGTCGGTATGTGGACCGCGACGTGGTCTCGACACTGTGGACCGGAGGGTGGTCCGATGTGTATGGTCACAGGGGAGCACACTGTGTATGTCGTTCCTTCTCGTCTCTCCGACTCACGACACGGGTGGAAGTGCACCGATCGAACGTCGTCTCAATCCTAAACTCGGGTTCCGACAACTCGGGTTTCAACCCCGGCGAACGAACTTAGAAGTGTCTAGTCTGGTGTACACCCAGGTAATCTCTCTCCACCACCACAGTCTCCCGGACTCTCGAACCCCAAGTCCCGAGTGTCACCTCCGACCGAGTCTCCGACGGTATACACGTCGAGTCGTCGACGTACCGACACACCTAGTCTTCCCTTCCTCACCTCGTTCACCCACCGTCTCGACCCCACCCCACAGGTCGGTCACTGGTGACTCCGACCTAGACGGACGTCTACTGGTCATCTCGTCGGGTATGAGGGGTAGAATGTCGAGAAGGGGGTGGAACCTAAGATCCCACGCTGGGGTGGGAGACCTTTGAAGACTCTTATTTCCTGAGTTTCTCCACCTCCCTCACCACCGACCGAACGTCGGTAATGTTGTCTCTCCGATCAGAGTCCTCTTTTGACGTTTATTTCTAAAGTAGTCCCGGGGATTGTCGGAACGGAGTCCCTCTGAAGTCGACTTCTCCCATGACACAGAACCCCTCGATCCAACGGGTCGAGGTACGAGAGACGAAAAGACCGAGGGGCCACCTCCGGGGCCGAGTCCGGTAGGTCTGTAGAGTCCGACCCGGTAAGTACTGGGAGACCACATCTCGGGTTTCGGTCCTGTACTTAGCGGTAGTAGGTCCGACCTTACCCCCGAATCGAGTGTTCGTAAATGACACGGGGGACGTATGGGGTGGGTCGGGGTATTGACTCGAGGTCGAACCGAAGGGTCGCCGGGATCGAGACACGAAGTCCTGAGTCCCTTCCAGGGTCCATGGGTGACCCTCGAGACACCCCGATGGACGGGTCGGGAGACGGAACCGGGGGAACGCGTTGTGTAGTCGAAAAAGTCTCAGAGGAGACTGGAGGTCCCGACCGTGGACTGTGGAGGTCAACCAGTAACCGGACTCAGTCTACGAGAACCCAGTTTTGAGGTAGTGAATGATCGACATAAGGGACCTGTTCCCCGAAATAGATACGATGACGAATAATTCGAGAACAGAGAGTCAAGGTCTTGACGGGACACCCTACGATATTCAGTTCAAACACGGGAATGTCCCCGAGAACCAATCCGAGACGGTTCTTGTCTGTGGTTTCACTCGGACGGGCAGACCTCCTCCTTCTCTGAACGAGGGGTGAGGGTAGTCGTCACCGGAGTGTGAGGTCGTCGCTGACGATCAAGGTCAACAGAGAGAGGAGGTGTCCGGGTCTGTGTCCGGAACACAGGGAATTCCAGACCCCGGGTTGGGGTCTCCGGGGAGGAGGTTCATAGAGCCAGAAATATTGGGGTTTCAGAGTAGAAACAAAGGGGTCGGGACCCCAAATAATGGTTATAACTTGTAAAAAAGTGCACGAGGAAACGGTAAGGATATAAAAGGAACGTCACAGACAACTTTAAGAGACGGATAAAAATCTTTAACCTAACGAAAGAACAATAACCCAACGTCCTCAAGAAATGTGTACGGACGACAATGATGAAGACACTATAGAGTCATAAAGGAAAACGGAAAAGTCAGGACGTCAAGGACCAATTGTTACGAATACACTTTGACCGAGACAGTTTTTCTACAAAAAGTAGAGAGAAAAAAAAAAACGGTGAAATAAAAAATTTAACTTCCTATTAATGAAATGTCTCAAGACAACAAAAGACAGTTTGTAGTTATTTTTAGTCGGTATCCATGTGGGTACAGGGAGGGAGGACTCGGAGGGAGGGCAGAGGGAGGGGTAGGGTGGGAAGATCTAACAGTGTCTCGGGGACAAACTCAAGGGACTCAGTATATCCGTGTCAGGGTAACCGACAGATAAACTGTATACCATTATATTCAAAGGTACAGTGAGAGAGGTATGTAGAGTGGGAGAGGGAGCAGGGGAGGAGATACAGGAATTCAAACAAGAGGTACAGACAAAGAGGTAACGACAGGACTTTTATTAAAATAGTCATGGTAGAAAGATCTAAGGTATTTATACTCAGTCATATGTTATAAATATAAAGAGAAAGACTGTATGAAGTGAGACATATCATCCGAGATCCAAGCAGATGAAGTAATCTTGACTGAGTTTGCGGAAGGAAAAAATACTGGCTCATCATAAGGTAACACATACATATGGTGTCGAAGAAAAAGGTAAGTAGACAGCTACCTGTAGATCCAACGAAGGTACAGGATCGATAACATTTATCACGACGTTACTTGTGACCCTATGTGCTTAGAAAAAGTTAAAACCAAAGGAATCCCATATACGGCTCATCACCCTAACGACCTACCTGTACGGGTAAGCATGAAGTCACAGACGTAGACGGGTGACCCCTGTCACTGGGGTGTGTGTCCACCAGTACTCCCAAATCCTTCCTCTACGGACACTTCCCACAGCACCTGGTTTCGGATCACGGGTTCCTCCTGAAACAGACCCACGACGTCGGAGCCGTGGTCTCCTGGGGGTCACATCGTGAAACACAGACAAATTCGACTTCCTTCTTCGTCTCGCGAGAGAACCCAAGGAGAGTAGACTGTCCTTCGACAAAAAGGTCGGTCCGTCAGGACACTCTTGACTACCTTACTTTGTGGACCTGTACACACAGAGAGGTGGAACCTCATCTCGTGCCGACTCCCTTTGGGTGGAAGAATGGGTCCGGTTTCAGAACAAATTCTTCTCAGAGTCACTTTTTAGTTTTTGAAGACTGGAAGTCACGTAACTATTCTCCGGTCTTTCGTTTGATCTACCCCTCGTTGTTTGAGTGATTATTCATATGTTTTTTTTCTTGTTCTCTAAACTTATCTATGGAGTGTTTTCTTCTATAGATTTATCGGTCGTCCGTGTACCTTTCTGCGACATATAGTAATCATTGTCTCTTTAATTTTAAGTTAGTGTCACTCTATAGTGACGTGGGTGGGGGGGGTGGCGGACCAATCCTTCGGATTTCAGTTTTTCTGACTTCTATCGTTCACAACCACTCCGACACCTTGTTGACCTTACGAGGACGAAACGACCACCAGACGTTTTTCCATGTCGGTGAAATCGTCTGCCAAACTGTCAAAGATATTTCAAATTGCTATGAATGTTTTACTAGGTCGTTAGGATGAGTGTCCATAAATGGACTCTCTTTACTTTTATAGACAGAGAGTACATTCGTTTACAAGTATCTTCGAAATAAATGTTATCATTTTTGGATTTTTGTTGGAGAAGACTTCTTCCTGTACCGTTAGGTGAGGTATAAGAACGGACCTCTTAGGGTACCTGTCTCCTCGGACCGTCCGATGTCAGGTATCCAACGTGTCTCAACCTGTGCTGACTTCGTTGAATCGCATGTGTGTTATTGTTGAAGTCAAGTCAAGTCAAGTCAGCGAGTCAGTACGGGCTGAGAAACACTGGGGTACTTAGCGTCGTACGATCCGGAGGGACAGGTAGTGGTTGAGGGTCTCAAGTGGGTTTGAGTACACGTAGTTCAACCACTACGGCAGGTCGGTAGAGTAGGAGACAGTAGGGGAAGAGGAGGACGGGGGTTATGGAGGGTCGTAGTCTCAGAAAAGGTCACTTAGTTGACAAGCGTACTCCACCGGTTTCATAACCTCAAAGTCGGAGTCGTAGTCAGGAAGGTTATTTGTGGGTCCCGACTAGAGGAAATCCTATCTGACCAACCTAGAGGAACGTCAGGTTCCCTGAGAGTTCTCAGAAGAGGTTGTGGTGTCAAGTTTTCGTAGTTAAGAAGCCAAGAGTCGAAAGAAGTGTCAGGTTGAGAGTGTAGGTATGTACTGGTGACCTCTTTGGTATCGGAACTGATCTGTCTGGAAACAACCGTTTTATTATAGAGACGAAAAGTTATACGATAGATCCAACCAGTATTGAAAGGAAGGTTCCTCATTCGAAGAAAATTAAAGTACCGAAGTTAGTGGTAGACGTCATTAAAACCTCGGGGGGGGGTTTTATTTCAGACTGTGACAAAGGTGACAAAGGAGTAGATAAAGGGTACTTCACTACCCTGGTCTACGGTACTAGAATCAAAAGACTTTAAACTCGAAATTCGGTTAAAAAAGTGAGAGGAGAAAGTGAAAGTAGTTCTCCGAAAAATCAAGGAGAAGTGAAAGACGGTATTCCCACCACAGTAGACGTATAGACTCCACTAACTATAAAGAGGACCGTTAGAACTAAGGTCAAACACGAAGAAGGTCGGGTCGTAAAGAGTACTACATGAGACGTATATTCAATTTATTCGTCCCACTGTTATATGTCGGAACTGTATGAGGAAAAGGGTAAACCTTGGTCAGACAACAAGGTACAGGTCAAGATTGACAACGAAGGACTGGACGTACATCCAAAGAGTTCTCCGTCCAGTCCACCAGACCATAAGGGTAGAGAGAGTGTTAAAAGGTGTCAAATAACACTAGGTGTGTCAGTTTTCGAAACCGTATCAGTTATTTCGTCTTTATCGACAAAAAGACCTTGAGAGAACGAAAAAGGAGTCACCGGTAGTTGTCCACTTCCTTATTTAACACTGTATAATCATGTACCTTATGGTTAAATCCTTACTGTGACTGTTTATCGACCATATGTGTCATTGTACCTACTTAGAGTTTTATTGTATCTCCCTTTCTTTAGTCTGTGTCCTTTAATGTGTCACATAAGAAGGTAAATACTTAGAGATTTTTTCTACTTAGATTAAAAACATTACTATCTTTCGTCTGGCAGTTAACGAATCTCGGTTTCCCCTTCACTCGTAAGTGACCCTTGTCCGTGTCTCATGAAACTTCACTACTATTACAAGACATACAACTAGTACCGTTACCAATGTACCCACATATTTACCTATATGTAATAATAGTGTTACATAATGAATTGTACCTACTCTAGTAAAATAACACAGAGATAATATGGAAATCTTTCAACTAAAATTTCTATAGTAAGTCTGAGCTTTGTTTCAGAAGGGTTCTAGATGTATACTCCGTCTCTGGGTAGTGATCTCAGGGGTTCATCTCGGGGAGTGTGGGGACACGATCTACAGAGACCCATGACAGAAGGGGTAGGTCCTCCGACGGATCTTACTCGACGTACCTGCATGGGAACGGTCAACAGAAGGATAATCTAAACCGGTCACGGTCCGTGGTCGTCTTCTAACTTTCCTCCTCCTTCCAATCACCTTCACAAAGAAAGAAACCGTCTAGGACATCCCAACGACGTGCGATACCCATGGAAACCTGAATCCAGTGTCCAAGGAGTTCCGTCAGGACAGACCCGGAGGGAGGGTCCAGGACCACTGGTAAGGTATAAGGGTGAAAGTCTCAGACGTGACGGAGACACAACCGGGATGTGGACACGTACTACAAACTACAAGCTTACCAGATAACCTTACCAGGTAAGTTTAGTAGAATTAAAATCACAAGGTATAGAACGGACGACCCTAGAGTTGATTATCTTGTGTTCTAGAAAAATCATTTTTGTTTTGTCTCCGAGAGTGTGACCGATCTCAGACCCCTCGTCCACTTCCACCACCTTCGTCTTGGTCCCCCGGGATTTCAAGGGTAATTACACACTAGAATACGGTGGTGGGTAACTTCAACCGAGGGTCAGAAGAAGGTTTCGGAACCGAGTCCGCACCTCGGTATAAGGAAGGAACCAAGGAATTACCCCGATCACCAAAAATTTAATCAGTTATGTTCCCCTGCAATCGTCCTTTTGTCCGTTTGTGTTCTCCGGACTGATACCGTCAACTGTGTCTCGTCCAACCACCTCGGGTTTTGTCGGTAGTGGACACACGATGAGTTATACCGCCGTCACCAAGGGTCGACGGTCTCACTACCGATGGTGAATTGTCGACGATGAACCCGGGAACTTCAATCAGACCGGTAGAAACAACAACAACAAGTCAACGATTCAACACAGGTTGAGAAACACTGGGGTGCCTGACGTCGTGTGGTCCGAAGAGACAGGAAGTGATAGAGGGTCTCAAACGGGTGTAAGTACAGGTAACTCAACCACTACGATAGATTGGTAGAATAGGAGACGGTGGGAGAAGAGGAAAATGGAAGGTAGAAAGGGTCATAGTCCTAGAAAAGGTTACTGGACCGGAAGAATGGATACAATAAAGTAGAAAAAGAGACGGTTGCGATACTGATTTAGTGGAGAAAAAGGTGAAAAATATGTTCTATTTTGACTTAAAGTTGTTTTAGTTCATCAAAAGGGCTCCAGTAGTGTGAATATTGACCGTTCGCGTCTAAGTTTGGGTCCAGACTCAGACTTAAGGTCGTGTGAAATGGCGACGGAAAGAGTGATTAGAACCGAACATTTGTAAGTCTGGAACAGACCCCCTTAGGTTCCTGGTGTTTCTAGATGAGGGACTTTCGGGGGGTTTACGGAACTACTTCGGGTCCTTTGAGTCTGGGAGGACTCGTCTCTCTTCCGTCGACCGATCCGGTAGACAGGTGGACCGGGGGACAACGGGGACGACATGGGGTGTCACGTCACCTCGGGCCTCTTGGGTGACCCGTCCCACGAGTAGGAGTCGTACCCCTCGGGGAGACACATGACCAAAAAACCTCCTCACAACTCCTGTGTACAGTCTGACGGATCCAGAAGCTTTACGGAAGGCTTCCCACAGCGTCGTTATCATGACCAGGGACCGGAGGACAAAGTGGACCTCTTGTTCCGACTGGAGTAAAGTACCCGGAGGGGTGAGTAGGACGTTCACGGATTGACGTACGAGACCTTCATAAGAACCGAACATATTTGGTAACAATAACACAATCAGTGAGTCAGCACAGACTGAGAAACGTTGGGGTACCTGACATCGGACGGTCCGAGGAGACAGGTACTTTAACAGGTCAGATCGTCGTCGTCGGATGACCTCACCTAACGACAAAGGATGAGGTCCCATAGAGGGACTGGACCCTTAATCTGGGTCCAGAAGACACCGAAGGGGACACCGAGTCTGCCATCTCAGACGGGTGTACACCCTCTGGACCCAAGATAGGGAACCAGCCCTTCTAGGGGACCTCTTCCTTTACCGTTGAGAACGGAACTTTTAGGGTACCTACCTCCTCGGAACGTTAGATGTCAGGTACCCCAACGTTTCTCAGCCTGTGTCGACTCGTCGAAGTGAAGTGAAGTGAAGACGTAACGTCCGTCTAACAAATGTCCTTCAGGAAGAAAATTTCCATATTTGGCAATACATCTCAAATACTTGTACAATCAGTGAGTCATAGGGGGGTTTTTTCCGTTACGATTTCTTACAAATTTGATGACGTGTTAACATGAGTAGAGTGTTCGATCGTTTCATTACGAGTCTTAAGAGGTTCGGTCCGAAGTTATCATGTACTTGGCACTTGAAGGTCTCCGAGTTCGACCTAAATCTTTTCGGTCTCCTTGGTCTCTAGTTTAACGGTTGTAGGTAACCTAGTAGTTTTTTCGTTCTCAAGGTCTTTTTGTAGATGAAGACGAAATAACTGATGTGGTTTCGTAAACTAACACACCTAGTGTTGTTTGACACCTTTTAAGAATTTTTCTACCCTTATGGTCTGGTGGACTGGACTGAGGACTCTTTAGACATACGTCCAGTCCTTCGTTGTGTTACCATGGGGTGAGGTCACGAGAACGGACCTTTTAGGGTACCTGTCTCCTCGGACCACCCGACGTCAGGTACCCCAGCGATTCTCAACCTGTGCTGACTCGCTGAAGTGAAAGTAAAAAGTGAAAGGACATAACCTCTTCCTTTACCGTTGGGTGAGGTCACAAGAACGGACCTCTTAGGGTCCCTGCCCTCTCGGACCACCCGACGGTAGATACCCCAGCGTGTCTCAGTCTGTACTGACTTCACTGAATCGTCGTCGTACCTTGTTGTCTGACCAAGGTTTAACCATTTCCTCATACAGTTCCGACATATAACAGTGGGACGAATAAATTGAATATACGTCTCATGTAGTACGTTTTACGGCTCGACCTAATTTGTGTTCGACCGTAGTTCTAACGACCCTCTTTACAATTATTGGAATCTATACGTCTATTGTGGTAGGAATACCGTCTTTCGCTTCTTGATTTCTCGGAGAATTACTTTCACTTTATCCTTTCACTTTTTCAACCGGGAGTTGTAAGTCTTTTGATTCTAGTACCGAAGACCAGGGTAGTAAAGTACCGTTTATCTATCTCTTTGTTACCTTTGTCACTGTCTGGTAAAAACCCCTGAGGTTTTAGTGACGTCTACCACTGACGTCGGTACTTTGATTTTCTGTGAACGAGGAACCTTCTTTTCGATACTGGTTGGATCTGTCGTATAATTTTTCGTCACTGTAATGAAACGGTTGTTTCCAGGCAGATCAGTTTCCATACCAAAAAGGTTATCAGTACATACTCACACTCTCAACCTGATATTTCTTTCGGTTCGTGGTTTCTTAACTACGAAAACTTGACACCGTAACCTCTTCTGAAAACTCTGAGAGAACCTGACGTTCCTCTAGGTTGGTCAGTTAGGATTTCCTTGACTTCACTTCAGTGAGTCAGCACAGGTTGAGAAACGCTGGGGTACCTGTCATCGGATGGTCCGAGGCGACAGGTACCCTAAAAGATCCGTTCTTATGACCTCACCCGACGATAAAGGAAGAGGTCCCTAGAAGGGTTGGGTCCCTAGCTTGGGTCCAGAGGACGTAACGTCTGTCTACGAAATGGTAGACTCGGTAACCGTCCTGATTACGATTTCGACTTTAAGATTATGAAACCGGTCGACTACACTTTTTGGCTAAGTAACCTTTTCTGGGACTACGACCCTTTCAATCTTCCGTCCTCCTCTTCCTCTGCTGTCTCCTATTCTATCAAGTTACCGTAGTGGCTCAGGTACCTGTACTCAAACTCATTCGAGGTCCTCAACCACTACCTGTCCCTTCGGACCGAACGACGCCAGGTACTCCAACGTTTCTCAGCTTGTACTGACTCACTGACTTGACTTGACTCACAGACTGAGAAACATTCGGGTACCCGATATCGGGTAGTCCGAGGAGACAAGTACCCTAAAGGGTCCGTTCTTATGACCCCACCCAACGGTACAGGAGGAGGTCCCCTAGAAGGGCTAGGTCCCTAGTTTGAGTGTAGAGGATTCAGAGGACAGAACCGTCTGTACAAGAAATGGTGATCGTGGTGGACCCAATATATATTTTACTGGTGGGAACATGTAACCGTCGTAAAATCTAAGGACCCACTCTGGGAAGAAGGGGGTGGCGGTGGGACCAGGGGATCTAGTCCCACAGAGGTCTCGTCTTTCCACTCTAAACCCGTCCTATTAAGATACCCCTACACACATACCGCCCTACCCGACAGGGCACGTAGGATACAAATCGTCGTAGAGACTGGTAGGGCGTGTGAGGGGGTAGGGCGTGTGAGGGGGTAGGGCGTACTTTAAGTCTATGAAGACACCCGTCCACTCCCGTTTAAGTGGGGTCACGTTTTGGAGACGGGGTCTCCTTCGATGGTAAGACTGATCCCTATCAGTGTCGAAGGTACACATCCCGACATTGTGGGTATACACGTAGGAACTTTGTTGTACCAAAACAAAACGAACACGATTTTAGACCAGCTTTACCTTAGTACGCACAGGACAAAACACAGACAACACTCCAAGCAGGGACGATGACGTACACCAACAATTGAGGAGACGTAGAAGTATCGACACGTCGGAAGGCAGCACACTGGGACGGTGTGCACTGATCACGACTATCGTGACCACCGACAAACCTAGAGTCCGATACCACGTGACACACCGGTCCCCTCCGGACTACGTCGACCGAACCACGTGTCTGGACCCTCACGTTAAAGAGGACGGCAGGACCCTTACCCGTAGAGGCCACCCAAAACACATCAAGATAATTTGATCGGAGACTGACCGTTCCACACTCGTAAGGATAACGAGGTGTAGAAATGATCGTAAACACTACCGGTTGAAATTGTCAAAACAGTTGACTAGCTACGTATACATCGAAGAGATAATAAGACGTGTGGGTAACCAGACATATGGCAACCCTCGGAGTGGTAGGAGGGCTGTGATAGGACTCCCTGGGCTCGGAGGGAGGTAGGACCAAGAAGGGTGTACGTAGCGTAGACGGAGTAAAGGCAGGGAGAGAGAACGACCCCGGACCTCCAGGGTGGTGTCGTCACTGCACAGGAAGGGGAGGTACACGGGGTCATGGTGGTCTTCAAACACACAACCCACTTACTCACTTGTCAAGACCTCCTATCACGTACACACACCTCTACGACGTCGGGTAACCCCCACTTCCTGTCCGGTCCCGAGGATTTGGAAGTGGGACGGGAAAGATCACCTATGAACCGGGGTTTAAGTCCTCTGAATTCTCTGAGCCCAACCTAGGGACCCAGTCCTTCTAGAGGACCTCCTTCTTTACCGTTGGGTAAGGTCATCAGAACGGACCTCTTAGGGTACCTGTCTCCTCGGACCGTCCGATGGTAGGTGTCCCAACGTCTCAGTCTGTACTGACTTTACTGAATCGGATCGTGTCGTGAACCCCGACTCTCTCGTCTCCGTCCTCTGGGACTTAGGAGGAAGAACAGTAGTAGGAAATGGGTGGGGGTAAGGTCTACGTGAAGCAGGACTTTCAGTGAACCCCAGGGTGTCCCTTCGCCGTCTCTCGGGGTAGAGGTGGAGCCCGGGGACGGGACGAAGGGACTCCACTGACTTAACGACTTTCCAGAACCCACCCGTCCCTTCCCTTATCAGAACCACCACACCGACTCCGTTACAGTCGGCTCAAACAGACAAAGAGACGACGTACACACCCTGTTGTTGTCACTGGTCTAAGGGTAGTATTCACTCGCACAGGTCACGTCACACCCCTTCCGTCTGTCTACCCGTGACCCCTATGTCTTCGACCGTTTCGACTACCGAACCTGGGGAACTCTCACCCTTTTGAATATTCCCCTCCACTCACTCTCGGAACGGAGTTTACCTTGTGAACCCCCTGACGGTCATCCGGTCGGACCGTACCACCTCCCGTCTCACTTGTCCACCTTCACCATTGATCGGACGACACACGGGTGCCCCCCGGACCGAGGTAGGATCCACGAGACGACAGTAGAAGAAAAGGACGGAATTTCTGCTCGAGCCCGATCGTAGGAGGGTAACATAGCTACTCCTGAGACTTCGACTCTGTCTTCGTGGAACAGGTGTCAGACGAAGGTGTCGTCTCGTGTGCGAGGTCGGTCCCGACATCTTACCTGGGTCCTCGGAGAGTGACGTAGTGTGTGAGGTACTTTCAGTTTCAGTGTCGTTTGGGTTCCACCTAACTCGGGTCACCCGTCCTGAGTCTCGTCTTTTACTGAAGTCGGAGGTGCTTGGGTTCCTCGGAGAGGTCACCCACCCCTGCTTCCTCTGTACTCTCGTCTCCTGTCGTCCCCAATCTTCCCGCCCTCTCGGCAAATCTCTCGTTCTCTAAGGGGACGTCACCCCGACCGACACCAACGTCCTTCCTCCGGGATCCTTAAAGTTCTCTTTTCCGGTAAAACCAATGGTTTCAATTGACAGGTGGGAGAAAAGTCTTATGGAGGGTCGTACATGAAAGTTTCGTAAATGTCAAGCTTCGTGAAAGTGGGTCCACTGGGGTCATTTCAGAGGGTTCCCTAATCTCAACGGTTTATTTTATGTCCTTGCAAACTTAAAGTCCATGTGTAGTTTATTAAAAAAATCACAATCATATAGAGTTCATAACGTACCCTGTACGAACATGACTTTCTAATATACAAGTCTAATATATAATAGACTTTAAGTGTAACTAGACCCATAGGAACTAAACGTAAACGATTTGGACCGTCGGGATAACTCCACCGGACTCGTCCATAGTGTGGGTAAAATAAGTGTTTTCTTCCGTCGTGTCTCTTCAACGCACCCCGTGCCGACCGTAACCGTGTACGTGGGACTAAGGTTTGGGTCCGGAAAGGGGAGGTGTGTCGACGGTGGAGCCCCTCGATTGACGGTTCACCTCAGCGTTGGACTGTAGACCCCGTACACAGTTTGGTGTTGTCTCGGGTAGAGGGGAAAGTAGTTCGCGCCTCGCCCCTCGACGGCCTCGGGAACCTCCCTCCCTGTCGAGAGTGAAGTTTCCGGAGGAGTGCCTCTTGAGGTCGGTGACGGAAGGTCCAAACGAAAACCGAAGTAAAGAACCTGAGTGAACCGAGGCTTCTGACTCCAAAATGAAGAGACGTCACTCTTCTATGACAACGAAAAAAGGTGACCTTTTGTATTTATGATGGAAGTGAATTACCACGTAACGTGAAAAGGTTTAATAAAATGTAGATGACTAATTAGGGGTACTACTGGGGTACTTCACGGAAACACACGACAGCAGGGGTATAATGTCTGTCCCTTTAACTCGTGTCCCGAACATCCCCCGACAGAGCACGTGTGTGTCCGAAGAGACGGAGCAAAGACCAGAACGGACGGAGGGAACCCCTCCGTTTCAGTGTACTGTGGTCCTCAACGAGGGTCTCGAGTCTTGGATTTAGAGTGATTCGGTCTTGGGTTGGTTAGTTCAGAGGGTAGTAGGACTCAGACGGTGGAAGGACAGAAGAGGTACTTCCTCTGTCCGGGTCCTACGTGTCTTTCTTTGTTTAAACTCCAAAGGAGGTCCCTCCATCGAGAGTTTATATAGGAGTCCGGTCGGGTCGGGGAGGAGGACACCAGTCTCAACGACCCGAAGTCTCAATTGTAAGTTCCCTGTAAAATAGTGGTTGTCACTACCCTTACGACCAGAAAGTCTTTTTAATAGTCGGTGCCCGACCCTTTCCGTTCGTTAAAGTCCACGGAGGAAACGGAGGGGTCCCCTTCTCGGGTGACGGGGTCTGGAGACCGGTCGGTTCCAGAGCACCGGTTGTCAAGGTTCCGAGTCGCTATTCTGACGACACCTCCTCTATGGTTCCTTCCGACAGGACGGTGTGACGCGTCCCACCCCGGCCACCGACGTCACGGAAGACCATCCACCGTCTTCTCCACTTTGGGTCCCCACAACCGTGCAGTACACCGGGACACCAAACATACCGAAAGGGAGTCCCGTCTTTATCGGGTTAAAGTAGTTCACACACACACACACACACACACACACACACAAACCCCACACACACAACCCCATTTGACAGTACCCAAGGTATTGGTCGGACAGAGGAAACTGTTGGGTCTGTCCGGAGTCGACCCGAGGGACGGAACGACCCTGCGTCCCGACTTCGGAATCTCTATGACAGGCACTCAGTCACGTCTACCCTTGTACATGCACTTGTCGGGACCCAGTAGACAGTTCCCGACGGACCACGGAGGACCGGTCAGGACAGGGGGTCTCTGTCTCTTCGGGTCGTCCGGAGCTGAGAGTTCGGACAAAGGCATCAGTCCTTTCCAATCTCCTCCCTGTCACAAAGGTTTTAGTGTTAATTCTTCTCATTTTCACGTGGTCAGTGGTATCGGAGGTCCGGCGGAAGGGTAGGGAGTGAGGTGACGACAGTCTGCCGAGAAAGGTTCCCTACGGGAAGAACCCACGTTCAAGAGACTACCAAGTCTAAGTCGTCGGTCCGTGAGTCCGGGGTAGAGTCCGAGACAGGAGGGGAAGGTCGGATACCTGGTTCGGGGTGAGTGGCATGTGTAACGTTAGGGGGACGAGGACTCTTGAGTGGGGGTCGGGGAAGTAGGACTGACGGACCGAATTCTGGGTGGAGAGGGAAGGTGGGAAGACACCGGAGGGACCGGGAGTCGACGGGAGTGGTCGGTGAAACAAGTACAGAGTCCCGACAGGTTTAAGTAATGACAAAACACTATTGGTGTAGTGTATCCACAGGCCTCAAAGGGTCGTCTGTCTCGTCAGGTCCTCTGTGGGAGTAAGGAGTGACGTCGGGAGGTCGTGTCCCGAAGGAGAGGGTCGAGACGTGTCCTCGGAGTCTCCTCAGCAGTACGACTGACTAAGATTTACTGGGCGAAACACCTCCGACGTGAACGAAGGTCCCGACTGCAAGGGGTTGGGGGTGAGAGACAATTAGGTGTGACTTTCGAGGTGTCGGTTCGGAACACCCACCTTCATCCCAAGGAACTACGGTCCACCCTCCTCCACCGGGAGACCGAGGAGTCTTGTCTGGGAAAATCTTTTCGTTCAGAGGGGTTTCTGTCCCAACGTCTTTAATTAGTGGTTCGGAGGTCCTAATCTTTCTCCCAAGAATACGGACCTACACCCGAAACCCGTAAATCCTTCATCTACACAGAGACCGAAAAGGTCTTGGCGACGAGGACAGACGAGGGTGACAGAGGAGGTAGGAGTCTCTGGAGTACAGAAACGACCTTCCTCCCTCCCACCGCTAAGAGACGGACGTCCCGGCCACCTTTTCCTTGTTTCTTCGACGTACTTTTCCCTTCTGTACTCGATGTAGTAAGGCTCTCTTCGCTTTGTCCCTCTCCCCGGCGGGACCGAAGGGTCTCCTGGTCCACCCTTTCCTAAGGAGGTCCCGACACAGCGGACCCTTCTGGTTAGAGGACCCCGAACCTAGGGCTGTCGTCAGGGTGTCGCGGTGGATCACAGTAGGACCCTATTGTACGTAGGGAAGTAGGACGTCTCGACCCGCGACCTGGCCTTGGGTCTCGTGGAGGATGGGCGGTCTACTTTTAGACCTATAGGTGTTTGTTTACTTCTCGCGATCTTTGCCGTACATACCCACATACACATATATAGATATATAAGAATGATGAATTTATATAAATTTTCTATTAACAACCCTTACTTTTTACCATATCTGTGAGATTCTCTCAAACCACCAAACAATAATTTGATTTATATAAGAGTGGTATCATAGGTCGTTAGTAAAGGGATAAATGGATTCATCAACTTCAAATACAGGTGTGTTTTTACACCTATACTTACAATTATAGCCTTCGGAACTAACCTTCGTCAATTCTACAGAAATCCCGAAGGGACCACCGAATCTCCCATATCGCAGACGGACGTTACGCCCTCTGGACCCAAGTTAGGGACTCAGACCTTCTAGGGGACCTCTTCCTTTACCGTTGGGTGAGGTCATGAGAACGGACCTTTTAGGGTACCTGCCTCCTCGGACCCTCCGACGTCAGGTACCCCAGCGTTTCTCAACCTGTGCTGACTCGCTGAAGTGATTCTGCAGAAATTTATCCACTTACCTATTTGTTTTGATACCACGTAGGTACGTTGTCGTAATATAAAGTCACCATTCTTTACTCGATAGTTTGGTGTTTTTCTGTGCCTCCCTACAATTTACTCATAATGATTCACTTTCTTAGGTCAGATTTTGGCACTTTTTACGTAACAAACAATTCCCAATCCCCCTCCTCCTCCTCTCCACCTCGTGTCTTGTAAAAACAGTCACTTTGATAAGATTTACTACGACATTACCACCTACGCATTGTACGTAAACAGTTTTGGGTATCTTAAAAGTTGAGTTTCACACTCGGTTTTACATAGTTCTAACCAAGTAATTACCACTGCATGCATTTTACAATTATTATCCCCTTTAACCACCACCCTCAGGTCTCTCCCATATACCCTTAAGACATGAAAGATCATGTCAAAAAGATATTTGGATTTTTACGAAAGTTTTATTTCATAATTTTAAATTTCTTTTTATCATTGGTACGTAATATACATTTTATATACATCTATATATGTATTTTATATACGATCTTATCGTATTTATGACCTCCACTCTTTTGTTTATATAAGACTCCATTGTAGTGTGCTTACACGACACATTATCTATATATGATGGGGTTTTGTTAATGATTTTATTTTTATACTATTTGGTTGTTCCCTATATTTCACCTAGTAATTTTTTAATAATGAAACCTTTTTTCGTCTTTTCTTTCTAGTACTTGTCAAATCTATTTTATTTTGGATTCTCCAAAGACCAGATCACACATTCCTCAAACCTTCAGTAATGAGATAGGGTTGTTAATTTTCCGGCTTGTTTGACTTTTAGTCGTCTAGAAGAATCCATACAGTCTCTTCACTCCAATGTCCCGTTTGACGATGAGAGTTTAACCTCTCTGTCCACCTATGTATCTTAGTGTCGAAGACATCCTTGGGCGTGTCTTCAGTCTTTTTACAGACCCCCAAGTCACACCTGTTCGTACTCCCAATTTTTGAGATCCACCTGCCTTAGTATCCTACTGGAAGTCTGAACCTGGTCCAAGAACAATACTCAGGTTCGAGTATGACGAGTGGTACTAAGTTCTCTGCCCCACAACCCTGTTCCTTATCACTGAAAAAGTCCTTTGGGTCGTCTAACTGTTCCACCATCTGTGCACGGGGTGACTTGTTAGAATGGACTCAATCTTAAGTCCAAACAAAACATGATTTTACCCTCCCCACGCCGACCAACAACATCTGAGGAACTACAGTCGGTCTGAGTCTCTCCTACACTATTAGGAAACGAGAACGTCTACAGGTGTATCTAGACAAGGAACCCAAGTACATTTGAAGGTTGTTCTTTTTACAATAAGAGTTTGGACGTTAAAAATAGAGACATACTTACTCTTCACAATAAGAAAATTTCCAGTTAGGACCTTCCATTTCGGAACTCTTCCCTGATAGGATACACAAAGTCCGATATTAGTTGAAAGGAAATGTTTCCAACCCTTGGTCGTCTAATTCGGGTCCGTTCTCTCGTGTTTCCATCCGCGATTACTTTATCTAGACTATACCTCAGTCTCAACAATAAGACACAATGTAAGAGTGTTATTTATAGTCTCTTTTTAGGGGTGGACGAAGGAAGTACCCATACCCCTTTCATTGGTAAAACTTTAGATGGTCTTGTGACACAAGAAATCAAAAATTTTAAATTAATAAACAAAGAAATACCAACGTGACCCAGAAGTAAGGACATGAACCGGAAAGACACCGGAAAGATGTCACTTACCCTCGATGAGACATCAACATCACGTACTCGAAGAGTAACACCACCGAAGAAAACAACGACCCGTGCCCAAGATCCCGTGCACCCGATACTAACAACACTACGTACCCGAATCAACGGGACCCGGGCGACGTAACCGTGTGTCTAAGAATTGGTGACTTGGTGATCCCTTCAGGGTGACAAAAGTAATACTCCGGACTCGAGTTTTCTTTGATAAAATAGTCTTGGATTGGTGTAAGATTTCCTCTAGTCAGGACCCTAAAGAAACCTTCCTTACTACGATTTCTACTTTGAGGTTATGAAACCGGTGGAGTACGCTTCTCAACTGAGTAACCTTTTCTGAGACTACGACCCTCCCTAACCCCCGTCCTCCTCTTCCCCTACTGTCTCCTACTCTACCGACCTACCGTAGTGGCTGAACTACCTGCACTCAGACTCACTTGAGGCCCTCAACCTCAACCACTACTTGTCCCTCCGGACCGTACGACGCTAAGTACCCCAACATTTCTAAGCCTGTGCTGACTCGTTGACTTGACTTGACTTGGACGATCCCAAAATAGTCTACTAGACCCCCTTGCTTTTATGTCTTGAGGACGATTGTGAAGGACGATCGGTAGGACGGTGTGGATTACCACATCTCCTCTTTGACCATTCATGTACATTTCAAGTGTCTCCGTGTCCGAGTGAATCTCTGGTTAGGGATTAGTGTCCTGAGATCTTGGGAAGGAGAGGGAGGTGTGGAGTGGTGGAGTAATGATTTCCGGATAAATGTTGTTAAGCGAAATGAGTCACATAGTACAGATAGTTCTTTTTTACTGTTTTGTACGATTTCTCCTTTTTTCAAACTACTCGGTTATGTACGTAGTCTTGGTCTTAGTCTATATCGTCTTTACAACCTTGATAATCTTCTCCTTAAATTTTGTTGCTGCTAATTGTACAACTCCGGAAACTATCTATTCATCCGTCGTACCTTCTTATCTACCCTTTAAGATTCTTTTTTAGTTTTTCTTTATGGTCTCTAGTTTTTAGACACTGTTTTTACTTCTTACGGAAACTACTGATTCATCTGACCCAAATAGTACCGACTCCTTTCTCAGATGTGAACTCTTATACAGTTATCTTTGAACGTCTTACCTTTTCATTCCTCTTTTCTCTCTGGTTTTTTTTTTTTTTTGGTTGGTCTTGTCTGATATAGGTTCTTGATACCTCTTTGATGTTTAGTACATTGTATGCACAGTGTCCTTATGGTCTTCCTGCTCTTTTTCTTTCCTCATGCTCTTTGTACACTTCGTTATTACTGATTCGTAAAGAGGGTCTAATTACAGTCTGTGGTTTGGTGTCTAGGTTCTTCGAGTATTTTGTGGTTCGTCCTATTTAAGGTTGTTAATTGTGACTTCATAAAGTATATGTTTAACGTCTTTGACTTCTATTTCAGAACTTACTTCGGTCTCTTTTTTGTGGAATGGTTACCTTTTCGTTTCTATTTTTAATGTCGTCTGAAGAGTAGTCTTTGGTACGTTTGTTTGTTTGTCTCACGTCACTGTATAAACATAATTCTCCTTTTCTTTTTATGCATTTAGATCTTAAAACATAGGACTTTTTAATAGGAAGTTTTTACTTCCGTTTATTCCTCAAAAAGTCTTTTTGTTTTTAACTCCCTTAAACAACGGTCATCTGAACGGAACGTTCTTTACAATTTTCTTCAAGAAATCTCTTCATTTTACTTAATCCAGTCTTCGAATCTAGATGTATTTCTTTCCTTCTCGTAACCTCTTTCTCATTCACTTCCATTTTCTTTTAGAAAGGAAAAAGAATAAGAATTAACTAGATTGTCCCTTGTCAAACAAGGTTTATTTCGTTGTTATATCATCTAATATATACTAATACCTCAATAAATATATATGAATTATATATTCACTTCACTTACTACCGACACTATGTTTCTTACCCTTCTTCATAGAAACAATGATATTACATGAGTGTGATGGATACTTCAACACACCACAATAAAATTTCACCTAAATCTAATCAACATTGATATATAACGTTTGAGATTCCGTCGGTGATCTTTTTCTACATATTGAACATACAAATCTTTCTTTTACCTTTGTATTTTATAAGTTAATTTTGGTAATTTCCGTCTTTTTCTGACCTTCGGTTTTTATCCTTGTTTCTTGTTCCCGTTGTTTATCTTTTACGATTGTTTACACCAACAATAATTAGGTCGTTATAGTTATTTATGAAACTTACCGTTACTAAATTTATATGATTTATTTCTGTCTCTACCAGTTTCGTTCTGTGTTGATATACACCGGATATTCTTTGGGGAGAAATATAACATATATTGCTGTGTATCTAATTTTCATACCTCTTTCTATGTGGAACGACGACGACGACGACGACGACGCAACGAAGTCAGTACAGACTGAGAAACACTGAGATACCTGCCATCGGGTGGTCCAAGGAGACAGGTACCCTAAGAGGTCCACTCCTACGAACTCACCAAACGACATGGGAGGAGGTCCCCTAGAAGGGTTAGGTCCCTAGCTTGGGTACAGAGAATACAGAGGACGTAACCGTCCTTCAAGAAATGTTGATCACGGTGGACCCTTGGGGTGTGGAACAATTGTGATTGGTTTTCTTTTACTCTCATCAATATAAAGTCTGTCTCGTCTTAAATCTCGTTTTTTTCAATAGTCCCTATCTTTTCCCATATCGTATACTATTTCCCCAGTTAAGAGGTTCTTCAGTATTATTAGGAATCACACACACATAGTTTTGCACACTTCGTTTTGCATCTTGACGTTCTTTTTTTATCCTACTGAGGTGACAATATCAACCTCTTGAGTCATGGGGAAATTGTTTTACCTATCTAGGTCATCCGTCTCTTAGTCATTCCTGTATCAACATGAGTTTTCGTGGTAGGTAGTTGACCGATATCAACTGTAGATAACTGATGAAGGAGGTTGTTATCGTCCTATGTGTAATAAGAGTTCGAGTGTACCTTGTAAGTGGTTCTATCTAGTGTAAGACCCGGTATCCTGTGTGGAATTGTATGAATTTTCTTATCTTCAGTATGTTACGGATGAGAGTCCAGTGTCACCTTAATTTGATCTTCAATTGTTTTTCTATTAGTTTACATGTGACGTATAAATGGTTCTACCTGACATAAGACCCTGTTTTACGTTCAGAGTTATTTAAATTTTTCAAAGTTCAGTATGTTTTATATAAGAGACTGGTATTATCTTAATTTAATCTTTAATTTTTGTCTATAGGCCTTTTTATGGCTTATACCTCATCGGTTCATTGTATGATCATTTATTTGGTACCTAATTTCTTTTTCAAAATTTTTCTTTTTAAAATTCAATAAAACTAAACTTAATTTTTCTTTTGTTGTATATTTTTCAATACCCTACGACTGTTTAGTCTAGAATTCTCCTTTGAATATCGTACTTTACGAATATAACCTCTTTTTCTTTCTAGAGTTTTGTTGAAGTCAAAGGTGGAATTCTTTGATCTTTTTCTTCGTCTTATTTCTCTCATTTGTCTTCTAGTTGTGTCTTTAGTTGTATTTTGACTTCTTGTTATCGTTTTATTTTGTTTTTTGTTTTTTGACCTAGAAACTCTTTAGTTTTGACTATTTGAAGACCAATCTGAATAATCTTTTCTCTTATATGTTTAATGATTGTAGTCCTTTTTCTCTTCCTTATAGTAATATCTTATATATCTATTATTTTTAAATGGCCATTATGACACCTGTCATAAATGATCATTTAAACTTTTGACTGTACTTTACCTGGTTAAGGAACTTTCCATGTTTGATCGTTTCGAGTGAGTTTTATTTATTTATTCGATGGACTTATTGAGATAAAGATGATTTCTTTAATTTTAAAACAATTTTTGGAAGGGAGTGACATTTGAGGTCCGGGTCTACTGAATTAACCACTTAAGATGGTTTGTAAATTCCCTCTTTGCTATGTTTAAGATGTGTTTGAGAAGGTCTTTTAACTTCTCTGATTTTCCAAAGAAGTAACACTCTACAAACCTACCGTAGTGACTGAGTTACCTGTACTCAAACTTATTTGAGACCCTCAACCACTACCTGTCCCTCCGGACCGCACGACGTCAGGTACCCCAGCGTTTCTCAGTCTGTGTTGACTCGTTGACTTGACTTGACCTTTCCAAAGAGTTGAGTAAGATCCGTCGATCGTAATGAGAGTATGATTATGATTTTAGTCTGTTTGTGAAGTTCTTTTCCATTGTTATCTGGCTATAGAAGTACTTGTATCTCATTTTTGACAATTTCAAAATAATTTAGTTAGGTTGTTATAAATACCTTCATACTATGTAAGAATAGTTTACCTAAATAAGGTCCTTATGTCCCAACCAAATTGTATGTTTTTAGTTAGTCACATTAAGTGGTATAATTTGATATATTTATTTCAGGGCACTAGTAGAGTTGTCCAAACTTTTTTTAAATATTTTCAGGTCATAAGTAAGGACTTTCTTTAAGAGTCGTCTGACCTTTATCTTCTCTTAAAGATGTTTGACTGTTTCCTGTATATACTTTTTGGATGACGATTGTAGTGTGAATTATATTTTATATCTTACGAAAGGGAGCTTCTAGGTTCCTTGTTGTATTCCTACAATCGAGAACGATGACTGTAAACTGTAACATGATCACCAAGATCGTTCACGTTAGTTCATTCTTTTCCTTTTTTACAGGAGGTCTAACATTTTCTTCTTAATTTCGATGGAAATAAATGTCTGTTACACTAACAAATACATTTCGTGGACTACCTTAAATGTCTGTTGGATCATCTTGATTTTTTCACTCAACTCGTCCAAAAGTCCTATAATATATGTTTTTAGTTATCATAGAGATATCTGATCGTTGTGAGTATTTAGTTTGACTTTAATTGTAAATATTTATTGTAGTTTATATATTTGGGATTCCTATACAGATTATCGATATAAAATCGTTAGGAATATGATATAAAATTTTTAATTGGGTTTTACCTGGTACCTGGATTTATACTTTATATTTTGATACTTGGAAGATTTTCTTTTGTAACACTGGAACCCAACCCGTTTCGTATTGGGTATTTTCTTGTGTCACCATTTAAATTTTAAAGACAAATGTTCTATAACAATTTCCGTTCGATGTTTCACCCTCTTTTATAAACGTTTGTAAAATTCATATCCTGAGCATAGTTCTTATATATTCCTAAAGACTTTAAGTCATTCTTTTGTTTATTGGGTTGAAATTTTTATTCGTATTCTAAACTTATCTGTTCAATAGTTTCTTCTATGTACTTATCGTTTATACGTATAATTGTACGTCTGTGATGATATATACCCGAAGGGTCCACTGAGTCACCATTTCTTAGGTGGACCTCTCGTCAGGATTCTACCGTCTCCTTATCCTGCCCCTCTGGTGAAAGAGGGAGTGTTTAAGTAGTTTTCTTGTAAAGTTGCGACTCATTTAAGGTGTTTTGTTGAAGACTTACGACCGTCTCCTGTAGTCCGTGGGTCTTTTCATCTAGTAACAGAAGTTTTTGTCCATCCTTTTTTATATTTTCTGCTTTTTCCTCTGTTTCCTCCATCCCTCCCTCGAGGCAGCACCCTTCCCTTAGAATTCTTCTCTCCAAAGGTTTGTGGTCCTTTGTGAGCGACGGCTCAGACACCGCTCGGAACCTTCGTGTCTCCCGTTGTATTGTCCTTCCTTTTTATTAATTTTGGTTGTCTAATACTCGGGTTGTCATTGAGGGGGTCGCCTTTTCGTCACGTCTGCGGACGTAGGCGGTGATCGTTCACCCCCGACCCGTTCCTCCGCGCCCTCCGCGTCCGACGTCACGAAACATTCTAAGCCCGTCTTGCGGGGTGCGTATTGGTCTCGCTTGATTGAACCCGATCGTTTGGTCTGACACCTATCGATGGTGCGCTTTTCGAACTTGTATTCTGTGGCGGTCCTGGCACGTGTCTTGTTTCTTGCCTTGTCTTTATCGGTCGACGTCCGGTAGGGGGAGGCCACTGTCCGTCGGTCTCGGCATTCCCGACCTTCCCCCGTTAACGTCGGGTTCTCTCTGCAATGGATGGTTTTACGTTCGTCCGAAGAAACGATTGATTCTGAATACCCCCAAGACCTGTCAGTAGTCGGCGGTCTCTTCCCTGCGGTCACTATGTGGGTCTTTAGACTCGTCGTCTCTGTCCTTTCCGACTCGATGAGCCTGGACCCTTCCCGTGTTTTACGTCCGGGTTGTCTTAGACGCGGAGACTCCCGATGGACTCGTGGTTCGGACTCACCGAATCTGGTCCCTCCACGTACGTCGGATCCCGGCCGGAGTCTGCCAAGGGCCATCTCGTTGCATCCCGGACTCGTCACACGCGGGACTCGTCCCCGTCCGGGTCGCCTAGACTCTGTGACGTTCGTGTGCGTTCACAACGAGCAAACGTCGTAGGGAGGGAGGGGTGTCGCGCTGACTTGTTCACTCGGACTTTTTTTTTCACAGGTGGTGGCGGGGGGGGTGGGGGTGGGGGCACTGTCCCGCCTTTAGTCTGTGACTTCTCTGGTCGTTTGTCTTCTTCAATTTGTCTCCCTTGGCGGAACCTTCACTGGGGTGTGACGGGTGTTGTGGTCTCTTTCCCGGTCTATATAGAAATGATAAAAATACTAGTAAGAAAAAACAACAACAACAAAAATTATAACAACACACTAACAAAAAAGAAAAGAAAAAGGAGAAGAAAAAAAAATTGGAAAAATTTAAAAATTCAGGAGATAAAAAGAAAATTAAAAATAAAAATATTGGATGATAATGAATTTTTTTTTTTCTGGGATAAAAATTTCGTTTGTGGTATATATGAGAAAAACACCAACAACAACAAAAATTTATTAAGAACACCGAATCAATGTAATTCACCACATTAACAAATTGAAAAATAAAAGCCGTATAATTGTCTCAATAGATGCAGAGAAGGCCTTTGACAAAATTCAACATCCATTTATGATAAAAACTCTCCAGAAAGCAGGAATAGAAGGAACATACCTCAACATAATAAAAGCTATATATGACAAACCCACAGCAAACATTANAAACATTATCCTCAATGGTGAAAAATTGAAAGCATTTTCCCTAAAGTCAGAAACAAGACAAGGGTGCCCACTTTCACTGCTACTATTCAACATAGTTTTGGAAGTTTTGGCCACAGCAATCAGAGCAGAAAAGGAAATGAATCCAAATTGGAAAGAAGAAGTAAAACTCTCACTGTTTGCAGATGCCATGATCCTCTACAAAGAAAACCCTAAAGACTCCACCAGAAAATTACTAGAGCTAATCAATGATACATGATAGTATACATGTTTCAGTGCCATTCTCCCAAATCATCCCACTCTCTCCGTCTCACACAGAGTCCAAAAGTCCGTTCTATACATCTGTGTCTCTTTTGCTGTCTTGCATACAGGGTTATCATTACCATCTTTCTAAATTCCANATACATCTGTGTCTCTTTTGCTGTCTTGCATACAGGGTTATCATTACCATCTTTCTAAATTCCATATATATGTGTTAGTATACTGTATTGGTGTTTTTCCTTCTGGCTTACTTCACTCTGTATAATCGGCTCCAGTTTCATCCATCTCATTAGAATTGATTCAAATGTATTCTTTTTAATGTAATACTCCATTGTGTATATGTACCACAGCTTGCTTATCCATTCATCTGCTGATGGACATCTAGGTTGCTCCCATGTCCTGGCTATTATAAACAGTGCTGCGATGAACATTGGGGTACATGTGTCTCTTTCAATTCTGGTTTCCTCAGTGTGTATGCCCAGCAGCGGGATTGCTGGGTCATAAGGCAGTTCTATTTGCAATTTTTTAAGGAATCTCCGCACTGTTCTCCATAGTGGCTGTACTAGTTTACATTCCCACCAACAGTGTAGGAGGGTTCCCTTTTCTCCACACCCTCTCCAGCATTTATTGCTTNTCTCTAGCATTTATTGCTTGTAGACTTTTAGATAATAGCCATTCTGACTGGTGTGATATGGTACCTCATTGTGGTTTTGATTTGCATTTCTCTGATAATGAATGATGTTGAGCATCTTTTCATGTGTTTGTTAGCCATCTGTATGTCTTCTTTGGAGAAATGTCTATTTAATTCTTTGGCCCACTTTTTGATTGGGTCGTTTATTTTTTCTGGAATTGATTGGTTGACTGGACTGAGGACTCTTTAGACATACCTCCAGTTCTTCGTTGTCAATGTTGGTCTGTACCTTGTTGTCTGACCAATGTTTAACCCTTTCCTCATGCAGTTCCGACATATAACAGTGGGACAAATAAACTGAATATACGTCTCATGTAGTACTCTTTACGACCCGACCTACTTCGTGTTCGACCTTAGTTTTAAAGGCCCTCTTTATAGTTATTGAAGTCTATGTGTCTACTGTGGTAGGAATATCGTTTTTCACTTCTCCTTGATTTCTAGGAGAACTACTTTCTCCTTCTCCTCTCACTTTTTCAACCGAATTTTGAGTTGTAAGTCTTTTGCTTCTAGTACCGTAGACCGGAGTAGTGAAGTACCGTTTATCTACCTTTTTGTTACCTTTGTCACTGTCTGAAGTAATCAACCCCCCCCCCCCCGAGGTTTTAGTGACGTCTACTACTGAAGTCGGTACTTTCATTTTCTGTGAACGAGGAACCTTCTTTTCGATACTGGTTGGATCTATCGTATAATTTTTCGTCTCTGTAATGAAACGGTTGTTTCAGGTAGATCAGTTTCGATACCAAAAAGGTCATCAGTACATACCTACACTTTCAACCTGATATTTCTTTAGACTCACGGTTTTTTAACTACAAAAACTTGACACCACAACCTCTTCTGAGAACTCTCAGAGAACCTGACGTGCCTCTAGGTTCGTCAGTTAGGATTTCCTTTAGTCAGCACTTATAAGTAACCTTCCTGACTACGACTCCGACTTTGAGGTGATGAAACCGGTGGACTACACTTCTTGACTAAGTGACCTTTTCTGGGACTACGACCCTTTCTGACTTCCGTCCTCTTCCCCTACTGTCTGCTACTCCACCAACCTACCGTAGTGGTTGAGCTACCTGTTCTCAAACTCATTCCAGGTCCTCAACCACTACCTGTCCCTTCGGACCACACGATGTCGGGTACCCCAGTCTTTTTCAACCTGTCCCGACTCGTTGACTTGACTTGACTTGGCTTACACGTAGTCACGTATGTGTTCTGGTGGGTTTACGTGTGTGTAAGTTTTCTTGTATATGTATCTACGTACATGTGTGTGTAGACTTGTGTGTGAAAGTGTGGTTGACCGATGAGACTGTATGTGTATACGTGTTTATGTACAAGGGACTTCTGTTTGTTTGTACGTGTATTTGTAAACACACTGTGTATATCGGTTTGTGTGTGTGTGACGTACACGTGTACGTGTGTCCGTGTGTGAATCCCGTAGGATTCTGGCATGTAAGACGGGACAGACCGAAAGGTAATCATCGAAGTTACGAAGAGGGTAAGACCCGGGGTTCTGTGACGTCAGGACTCAGACTTCACTTTATTACAAGTCCAGGACTAGACCCTTGACGTACGTTCAGTCCCGTTAGTCTACGTAGTGTAAAAGGGTACTTTCTTTAGAGACTACCCGAATAATTGGAAACTTTTATAGTCGAGAGTCAGGTTTTCTGAAGGACTCAGGTCTAACCTGACTTTTTATTGGAACACTGTCTGGTGGGCCAAGACTCGACTACCCTTAATGAAAGTTGGGTCCGGTCGTATAGGGAGTCTGTTTTACAAGGTGTATGGTTTGGACTGTCGTCGGTCGAGAGTGCTCATCCCCTCGGTTCACAGACGATAGTATCTAGTATAGGTGACACCGACACTATCCACCACTACGAGACCCGGACGTAGTACCACCCCCGGGGTCTTACCGTCATTCCTCGACCGGATTCACGGAAACTATAGGTACAGGAACACGATATCCTGTCTCTCAGACGGACAGTAGTGTCTGTCTACATCGGAACCGAAACCCGTTAGTAAAAGACAAAACTCACAAGTCAAACCCCATATTAACATCAAGCCATCCACGACAGCCTTCTTTTCTCTGTCTCACAGCACACCTTTTAACTCCTATTTGTCTATTAAGGTACCAACCTTCTTGACTGAGTAGGTGGGGTAGTAGACACCCCCTCCTGTCAGAAGGGCGGACGAGAGAAAACCCGATACAAGTCAGAGATAATAAAGACGTTGAGAGTCACAAAAAGGGAGTGGGATGATTTGTGTGCACTTTGTCTCGAAAAGGTAACATTGTCGACGGTCCCTGGTGTTTCAAATATCCGAACAGAGATTTAACCCACCGGGGTCCGTTCTGGGAAGTGAGACGTCTTAGAGTCGAACACATATCTTCTACCCTTATAGTCATAGACGGAACAGATGAAGTAGTCAGACGGTACTCCTGTGTGACCTGATTACTCTTCAGACACGAGACTCACTCACCCTTCAAACAGACTCACTCACGAGACTCACTCACCCTTCCACGAAACGGTACAGACTATTGTAGGAGTGGTAACGAGTGCCAAGAAGACGAGTCTATGTCGGAACGTGTCCGAAGGTCCGTGTAGAAGTTTACAAAAGGTAAAAGGAGGCCTTGATCCTCCTTATCAAAGGACCCAAGGTCTAGAACTAAGGAAAGATCGGGACGAAGTCTCGGAGGGTGATGAACCACCTGACACACCTAAGTTCAAGATCGTAGTCTCGGAACACGTGTCGGGGGTGGTCGAGGAAGTCTGAAAATTGAGGACGTCGAGGGCTATGTTGGGACGGAAAAGAGTCGGTTACTGAAACGAAAGGTGACGAGTCTCTTCTCTCCGACTCTTAGTCCTTTCGGGAGACTAAGAGGTGAGTTTTGGATAGGTGTGCGGTGGTAGAAATGGAGGGACGGAGGACCATGTTTCCGGGGTAGGGTAGTTACCGGTAACAGGGATGAATCTGGAATAAACGACGTCGAAGAAACCCTTGGAGGGTAGTAGTACATGGAGAAGAGTGAAATGAGAAAAGGAGCGATTACCAAGGAAGAGTCGCGTGTCTCCCCGAAACCGGAACCTTAAAAACACACACCCTTGGAACCTCTAAACCTGGAACTTGTCCTCGTCCCCTTTTGTAAGACCCACTCCTATTTTTACCCTCGTGTACACGGGGAATCCCTGTCGAAGTTTCTATCCCAAAACTTCTAATACACCTTCAACGTTCCCACGACGACTTCTAACTTTCCCAAGAACCTAACAGGTTTGACAATGGGAAGAGGAAGTCAGAGACAGTAAGGAGAGGGACTGTAGATAGGAGTGTGGGAATAGAACTTCATAAGATTTTCTGGTCCCGTTTTAGGATCAGGGAAATCTCTTTATTACTTTTCAAGTCTGGAACATTTTAGTTTTAACTCATTAACTTTGTAGTGATATGAAAACGAAATGTTTATTATCCTGAGTAAGAACGAGGTGTCTCGACCACTAGGGAGAGAGCATAAAATGGACTACTTAGGATGATGATCTACGTCGGTGTAACAGAACCTTGACAGTCTCCTAGTTGAAGGACAAAGGTTCATTTGTCTCGGGGTGGTCCCGTTAGACGAAAAGAGTGGTCCTTGAACTTAAATCACCCTTCGTACATCTCAGTAGGGAGTTCTAGGTGTCTCCCGACCAAGATCCTGAGAGAGTCTGTGATTTTATATTCCTACGAGGTCAGAGAATGTATTTTACCGTATGACAAACGAATATTATATGTGTGTGAGAGTGAATGTCAAATTTAGTAGAGACCTAATGAATGTTATGGACTGTGTAACATTTAGGATATAACAACAACAACACATAATACGATTCAACACAGGTTGAGAAACACTGGGGTACCTGACGTCGTGTGGTCCGAAGGGACAGGAAGTGATAGAAGGTCTCAAACGAGTTTAAGTACAGGTGACTTAACTACCACGGTAGGTTGTCAGAGTAAGAGACAGTGGGGGAAGAGGAAGACGGGAGTTAGAAAGGGTCGTAGTCCCCGAAAAGATCACTCAACTGAGAAACGTAGTCCACCGGGTTCATAACCTCAAAGTCGAAGTCGTAGCCAGGAAGGTTACTTATAAGTCCCAACTAAAGAAAATCCTAATTGACCAACCTAGAGGAACGACAGGTTTCGATATATTGATCAACATTTATGTTACATTTACTATACATTTATAAACGACTGTACACCGTCTAAGTTCGAAACGAAATACCTTGAAAATTTTTATAACAAATAAAATTATAAAAGTTATATGTCAACCAACTTGGACACCTAAACATTAGGCACCCAAGTCTCCCGGTTGACTCAACCTTAGTTCAGTAAGACTGTAGGACTTCGTTAAAGAGAATTCAAGAACGGAAACTCCTACGACCTCGAAGGTAGGAAGTTCAGAAAGTCGAAAGAGAAATTGACACACTCTATAATTCGTAGGAAGGGTAGTGAAGACAGAGACAAAGCATTCTTTCTAAAGACAGTAAACGTTGGTCTCTTAGAATTGACTATTGGTATATTACGACATTTCGAAAGGAACACTTCTAGAAGTCTTTCGGTGGTTGAACGACGGTGTACTCGAAGAACGTGGGGGAAACCTTTGTGGTCCGTAATCTAGGACTTTCATGAAACAGGAGTCTCAGACGGTTTATTCATGATAGTAGTATGGGTCAAAAGTCCACTCTCTGACTCCGAGACTTTCTACACCCGTAAACGGGTTCCAATGTCGACTTTAATTCTTAGAACCATTAGAGTAGTCATTAAATCACATCGGGTTCTTTTATGTCCTTCCACCCTCGTAGAGACCCGTTCTATCGTGTGGAGAGGGACGGAGAGAAAGAGTTCGTGGGATCAAACGGTAAATACAAAGACTAGGGAAAGGACGGAAAGAGACTCTGACCGTAAGAGAGACGAACAACTAATCACTCGTATTACGACCTTTTCAGACGAGGTCTGGAAAGATTTGTCAATGGGTAAAATTCGAAGACGATAGTTGACAAAAAGACTCAAACTTTATAGCTCTATTTTAGACGAACCACGGACCTGTCGACCCCAGTCGACTTTTACAAGAAGGAGGACTTACCTATAAATAAAGGATCAAGGACATTGGATACTTACAATATACCTTTGTCCTAGAAACGTTTTTACTAATTCGTAAACTTCTACCTCTCTAATAGGACCTAATAGACCCACCCGGGATTTATGTTAGTATACATATTGGAATGTCTCACACCATTTTACGTCAACCTGTGTCTGTCTTGTCTTCCACGTCACTTCGTCTCTAATATCACTACGTCGGTATTTGGTTCCTCACAAACGTCAGTGTTCTTAGACCCTCTGTCCAAAAGGGGACCTCGGAGGCTTTCCCCGTGTCGAGACGATTATGAAACTGGATCGACTCACTATGACTAAAATCTACTGAACATAGGTCTTGACACTCTACTAAAGACAACAAAATTCATTGGTTTAAACAGTATTAAACGATGTCTTCGATATCCCTTGATTACGTTGTAGGTTACTCAGTAAAGAGGACGTAATCCACAGATGAGTAACAGGTTAGTCAAAATAGATCCTCCTACAATTATTCTGTTTGTGTTGGTGTCTTCGGATAGGAGACCCTTTCATCCACCTTATAAGAGTCTCTTTCCTGTACTGACCCTCTGTGAACGTACGTAGGGTGATCGTGTGGGACTGTGGAAAATAGAACATCCACACTCTTCTTCACAACTCTGCATAACCCGTCGTCAGTACGGACTTATGTCGTGGTTCGGATCCCGAGAGAGAAAGGGACGGGTTTATCCCATACTCAAGTATTTGTCTCGAAAATTGACCCGTTACCACTCCACTCCAATATTCTACTCAAATAGACAGATCGTTTTAAGTTTATCAGTAAATGAATTGTGGAGAAAAATCAGTCTACAACCCTCATTCAATCGTGTCCTTGGTCAGACCCCTCCTATTTTGGATGTGTAGGACCTGCTGACTCTTCTTGTATTGTCCTAGGAGATTAGGAAGTAAATCAGTAAATAAGTTGGTTACAAACGACACACGTATACATGGTCCGATCCACTAGAATATTGTGTTATATATTACAGTAACTAAAGTACCGTACTCTTTTTATTCGTTCGTCTATTTACTCTTTTTATTAACTCGTGTTTAACTCTTTTCCCGACGTTTTCTCTGAATTCTAAGACTCTGTCTTTTTCCACACACTCAACTTCCCCTTACTATCCACGGTATAACTTTTCGTCTCTGTAATGAAACGGTTGTTTCCAGGCAGATCAGTTCCGATACCAAAAAGGTCACCAGTACATACCTACACTCTCAACCTGACACTTCTTTCGACTCGCGGCTTCTTGACTACGAAAACTTGACACCACAACCTCTTCTGAGAACTCTCAGGGAACCTGACGTTCCTCTAGGTTGGTCAGGAAAGACTTCCTCTAGTTGGGACCCTAAAGAAACCTTCCTCACTACGATTTCGACTTTGAGGTCATGAAACCCGTGGAGTACGCTTCTCAACTGAGTAACCTGTTCTGAAACTACGACCCTCCTTAACCCCCGTCCTCTTCCCCTGCTGTCTCCTACTCTACCAACTTACCGTAGTGCCTGAGCAACCTGCACTCAGACTCACTTGAGGTCCTCAACTACCTGTCCCTCCGGACCGCACGACGTTAAGTACCCCAGCGTTTCTCAGCCTGTGCTGACTCGGTGACTTGACTTGACTTGACTATCCACGGTGCCGTTAGCCCCAGATGTTAGTCCACAATAAACAGGCCTCATCACCCCGTCCCACCCCCGCCCCAACCCCCGCACTCTTCAAACTTACCTCTTCATCGTACGAATCCGTCAACTTAAATTTGGACCCCGACCCTCTTTTCCAAACCCGACCTTCACCCTTAAACAATAAATCTCGGTACCTTTCTTTCCTTTCCAGGTCTTTTTTCTCGTATATTTGTGGAAAATGCACACTTGTTCGACAAATGTTCTTTGTTAGATAAAAATTTGTTCAAATGACAAAGTATTTATCCTTAACGCAGCGAAGGAGGAGGAGGAAGTAGGTCTGATGTAAAGGGTCCCACGGCACGCTTGGCGCACTGTGGGTCGTAGAAAGAGTCGGCAAAGGCCGCATTCACCGGGCCTATTAGTACCGCTGGGAGTCTCACAGAAATAGCAACACCTTAGAGGTACGTCCAAGAGCCCCACGACCCGCTCAGATAAAGGCCCGGGCGAGAGCCGGGGCCGGGCCGCTGGACAAGGTCGGAGACGGGCCCCAGACGCCCCGCCCTTGCGGTACGGCACCCGAGACAAGGCTCAGGCCACTCACTGGACGATCCGCAGGGGACCCCGCAAGACCCTCTAGATCTCCGGAAGACTACTGCTCTGGGTGCGCCCCCGGGGCCAAGAAGGGCACCGCGCGGGAATCTGGGCCCGCCGAGAGAGGACATGCGTGGCCGAGCCTGCCACTAAAAAGGACTTGAACCTTACAAAGTTTGTGACGAACTCGAGGCGAGAAGCATCTCGTGGTTCGATTCAAATCCCCAATTCTGACTGCGCCCAAAAACGCAGTCAGAATCCCTCAGATCCCTTCAGCACCAGGTCACCCTTCTCCGTCACGTCACACTGGACCTGACACTAACCCCTATCTCCTCACTCACTTACTATCAGCGAGTCAGCACAGGCTGATATAGGCGGACTTACCTGACATCAGACGGTCCGAGGATACAGGCACCTTAATAGGTCCGTTCCTACGACCTCACCCAACGGTAAAGGAAGAGGTTACCTCTCTTCTCACCGTGAGTTTGATCCGACCTTCCCGTCCCCTCGAGCTTTTACACTAGTGTCAACTTTGAACTAATTAGCACAACTCTTTTGTTCTTTGTAAAGTTCACGTCCTTTGTCGTATTCGTTTTCAGGTCTTTACTCTGACTTGGGTCCATCAAACCCTTGGGTAAAACCTTCATCCTAACTACTCCAACCAATATTGACACTTAGACCTATATTTTCCTCTTTAGTCATAATAATTATAAAGAGTCCAAAGACCGGACTCGTCAACTCACCTCTCATTCAGGATAAACATGGACCTCTCTCTTTTAATTAATATTCTCACAAAATCTTCCCTTACTCTCCTCCTCTTCACTCCCTTTGCCGTCATCACCTACTCCATTCCTCTACCCTTTCCCTCACCTTAATTTGTAGACAAAACCTACGTAATTTAAACTTTAAACTTTACGGACACTTTAAGTTCACCTCCACAGTCTATACGTTAATGTATATTCCGCTCTTTGTAACCTCATTTTTACAATTGTCTTCGACCCCCCTTACCCACTCCACCAGACTCCACTCTACATCACGACTCGCGATAACACATAATCCGTGACATTCTCTGGAAGCCACGGTCTCTGGTCATGTTCTGTCCCAACAGCGGAACCCTCTCGTGTTTCAGATGAGCCCTGGGTCAAAGTCAATAATCAACCGACATATATGTACTCAAATAAAGACGTGACAGACAAGAGAACCAGACACACAGAAAAAAATACGGTCCTGGTATGACAAAACTAATTTACAATTACCGAACTTCAGCCTTCACCCTACGGAGGACGAAACAAGAAGAATCCTAACCAAACCGTTAGTGTCCTAGAGAACACTAAAACTAAGGTATGTCTAAACAGCTAACAAAAAAAAGGTGAAGACATTTTTTACGACAACTTGAGAGCTATCCCCAACGTAACTTAGACATCTATCGAAACCCATCATACCTGTAAAATTACTATAATTAAGAGATTAGGTACTTGTGTCATGGACGGGTGAATAATATACAAACTAAAGAAAGTAGTTGCAAAACACCAAAAGTCGTTTCGTTAGAAAGTGGAGGAACCAATTTAAATCATGATTTATAATAATACATAAACCATGAAATAATCAAACAGTCCATTAAACAACAATCACATATCTTTACCATAACCAAAACCCTATAACTAAAACATAGAACGTTGAAACGACTTAAACAACTAGATTATCAAATGACTACCTCAGAAATCCTAAAAATATCTATTGTAGTACAACAGACGACGTCTCTCTGTTAAAATGAGGAAAAGTTAAGACTGCGGAAAAGAAAGAAAAAGAACCGACTCATGAGTCTGATCTTGAAGGTCATGACCCAACATATCCTCACCACTCTCACCCGTCGGGACAGAACAAAGACAAAAACCTCTTTTCTGACAGTTGGAAAGGAGTGACTCATACAATCGTCACACAAACAGTAAATACCAGAAATAACACAACTCCACACAAGGTAAATATGGATTAAACAATCTTCAAATTTTAGTAATTAAAACAGTGTACGAAAAAATGTAGATAGTTTCTTTAGAAGAAGGAAGAAAGATACTTATACAAAGTACAACTAACCAAATCATATAACTCGGCATAAACGTAGGGCTTAGAATAAACTAGTACCACTTGTTGGAAAAATTGCAAGACGACTTAGTCAAACGATCATTAATGACTCTTAAAAACGTAGACATAAGTAGTCCCTATAACCGGACATCTAAAGACAATCATAGGAAATAACTAAAGTCATAGTCCTATTACGACCGGAATTCTCAAACCCTCACGAAGGACGAGAAGTCAAAAAACCTTCTCAAACTCTTCCTACCCGTATGAAACAGAAATTTGTAAACTTTTCAGAGGACACTTTGGTAAACCAGGACTCGGACAAAAGTGACCTCCTAAAAGTTAATAACTAAGTCAGAAGAATCATCATTAACCAGACGAAACTAAAAGATAATGAAGGACTAAATCAGAACCATCTAACATACAAAGATTCTTAAAAAGGTAAAGAAGATCCAACAGGTTAAACGACCGTATAACAATGAGTATCATCGGGAAATACTAGGAAACATTAAGACATCATAGTCAACATTACAGAAAAAATCAATATTAAAACAATCAAACCCAGGTGAAAAAGGGAACCAGATCGATTTCCAAACAGTCAAAACAAATACAAAAGTTTCTTGGTGGAGAAACAATTAGAAAAGACAACAAACCTAATGTATAAATTATCTACTGACACTAACTAGACACCTCTTACCAGTCTTACCTCCGTTCCTCTGTCCAATCTTCCGACTCCGTTCTCTATCCTACCGGAACTGATCCCATCACCGTCACCCTTTATCTCTCAATTTCTGATTAAATATTTTACATTGTCCGTTAACTAAACACAGTCACAGGAAAACATTTTTACCCTGATTAGTATCATAAATATCCCAACAATACTCCTAATTTACATGGTTCATACATTTTTTCATAATCAGTCATGACCGTGTATCATTTATAGATTGTCTACAATCGACAATTGTACTGGCAAAAATAATGACTACGATAACCGATCTACACCTCCCATCACCCCTTCAGTTCTTACTGACATCCAAAGACCGGGTACACTGGATAACCTACCACGATTCCTATCCTCCCCTCCATCCAAACACTGTCTTCTCTTCAATGCTCAAGACGAAACCGTCATAACTTCATGTACACTCTACAAACAACCCATCAACCTACCTTCTACTAGACCGACCTCTAAGTCGAAAATCTCAAAGATCCATTAATTATCAATGTCTTCCAATCCTCTATTAGGTAGTTCTTACACTCTTTCCTCTCTTCTTCTTACATCAAGTCTTAGGACACTCTGGGGTCGTAAATATCCTGGTCGTCTCCTTCTCCACCAACCCTTCCTTACCGAAGGGGGTGGGTGTCACCTTTACCTCCAACCCGTCTCCCTATCCGTGTTATCCTGCCCGTCTCGACCCTAGACGTAGAGGCGAGGACAGGTCGAAAGAAGGTATCGTGGTGTACCGGAAAAGTCATAGCACAGGTCACTAGGTCCGGAGAGAAAGGATTGACCTTGGGGAGTCGGATCTTAAAGGAAGGGAAAAAAAGAGACGGGATAAGTCCCGGGGACCCTTCGTAAGAAACTGAGATGGTACGGAAAGAGACGAGGGTCCGATTCAAATCAAAGTCAGAGACAATAGTGTGTTGGGGGACATGGAGGGAACATATATCGTGAATTGAGACTCCTTGTACTACCATTTAACTTTAACTAGATCCAAGATCTTAGTCTATTTAAAACCAAATTTAGGATCCATATGGTAAATTATCGATTAACAGAAATCGTTCCGAGGTCATAGGAGTATATGTTTTGACCCTATAGTCATGTATGAAACACCGAACAACATTCGTAAGGACTTTTACACACATTGAGGACAGTCTATCCTTTGTTAAGAAACCAACCGTCATTGGCAATAACAGTAATTATAACGTAATTGATGAGAAAAAGGACAACGAAGGAAGTGATCTAAAACTCACGGAAAAACCGTCTTTGACATAGAACTAGTAGCACTTACGGGTCAGTTAAAATTTACTTACTTACTTACTCACTTAGAACATCCATAATCGTAATACGTATGACTCCATCTGTACCACAGTTAGTAAAAATAGTAACTGAAAAAGGCAAAGCTACAGAACAACAGAACAGTAAAAACGGTAGAATAAATGATTTTAAATAAATTGTCTTAGACCATCGGGTTTCTAGTTCTTTGGATGAAAATACCTACTCCTTCAGGTTTCGTATGAGTAGTTCTACTGTCCGAACCTAAATGACTTCTAAAAATTCGGTCGTTATGTTCTTTGCTTCGGTGGTTGAATGTTCGATTACTGGGTCCGTGTTAACCTTCTCCATACACTTACGTCCTTATAACCATCTTATAGAAAGAAATTTTCTAATTTGTTTTTAAAGTCCCAGGGAGGTCTAAGACTATCAACGAAAAGATGTCCATGATTACTCCCCCTCAAGGTCCGTGTCTTGACTCTTTTCTTTGAACACGTCAGACCGTCTCTCCTCATCCCTTCTAACGGTATGAATCTGTCTGACGTGTATACCAAGTCCAGACCGATAGTCCGCCTTGGTGGAGACGAGGTTTTGGTCGGATCGTAGGAAGGAGACAGGAGGGACGAGGTCGGAGGAAGGACGTCTTTGTAAACAACACTCGACGAAATTCCGACTCCGAACCACTCTAACACTCTAGGAAGACTTGTCATAAGACAAGGTCCGTCCACGGGAGGACGTCAGTACCCATAACTCACGAAACACCTTTTGGGAAAGTACATACTTATACACTCTCTAACAACGAAAAGAAAGTTGAGTCTTTAGTAACTCTCGGTATCGTCTCAAGTTTATGACTTTTCATATATCGTGTACTTCTCACTTTCCGGAGAGTAGAGAGTCTCCATTGGTGACAGTCGCCATACCGTGCCTCGTGACACGAGTCACCAATTCCCGTACCCGAGACCTCAATTTGACGGTCCCAGTTTAACATCACGACGTCGAAGAATCGTCAAATGTATTGTAACACACGGAGATAAAAGAGAGAGTATTTTACTGGAGATTTGTCATTGTGAATCGAGTATACCCATCAACACCGTAATTTCCTCGGTCTACGTGAGTCTCATAAACTCGTTATAGACCTTGTATCATTCGGGGGTCATCTACTTCAGGAGACAGGACAAAACCCACCGAGAACACCAGACCGAGACAGAGTCTCGGAGGGAAACGACAAAACTCTCACCAACTCGGACACTGATCACGAAAGTATGTCTCTGTTTCCGGTCCCGGGTCCTCGAGTTTAAACCGAAAAGTGAGTGAATAAACACGGATGTCGAAGACAGACGTCAGAAATCGTGAAAAAAAATAATCATAGACGAAAACAGTCTACTAGGAAAACCAGACATTGGACACCGAAAGGGATTCTATATAAAATAAAGTAATAATCCGGTGTTCTGTCCGCTAACTCCGTCGATTTCAGGCTAATTTTTACGGTGGTCAAGACCTTCTCGCTTGTGGTTATTTACTACACAATCGGCTTCTATTCTAAAACCTTCCTTGGCTTTGTCGGTTTATACACAAATGACTATATAGTATGTCGTATGGTGTAGCCCATTCAAATACAGATTAGCGTTTTACTAAGACGGGTTCGATCTAACTGTAGTTTTTCGAGTCAGAAAAACTCTTCTACCTTTACGAACGACTACGGGGTTTTAGAGTCTGAAGGGTTTCCTAAAAGTGAAAAGTCTTAGACGTCATTCTTATAGTGTGAACGGGTCTATTAAAAATCCGTGGTGAAGTAGACGACATCAAAAATAATAGATCGAAGAAAAGGGAACTAACCGTCAAGGTTTTCTTGTAAGATCGTGAATATTTTATTTTATGTAATCAAAACACAAACTTGGAAAAGTTCATTACTCACTTTTCTCATTAAATGTAAAGTCGGGTGTTTGACGTCATCTCATAACTTATCACTATCCCAACTTTTTTCCTGGTGGGGTATGAGAAAATAGTATAACTAATGCCAATCTTCTGTGTTACACTCGTCACAGGTACAGACACAGTCAGTGGACATATAGACTGTATTACTTACCCTAGTCTCAAAGTAAAATAATCTTAAAAACTTCATAAAATTATATGCAAACGTCATGACACTTCCGACCAATACCCTCGTAAGATATTGGAGTTTCCCTCTTTCCTTGAACCTTAAGTTTAACGGTTTTAGACAAACTCCTTGTTAACACAATGAAATGGTAGAAGAAAAAAAAGACAAACGTCACGAACTACTTTCAAAATTAATATAATACGAGTTTTGTGTAAGTCTCTGAGAATAATTTCAAGACTTCTCAACTCAGTGATGGTAGACCAATTAAATTTGTAATTAGTCTACACATCGTAAATAGTCGACAAACGTCTTGAGACACATTCAGTAAGACCCAAAACATTTCTTAATTATAGGTCAAGGACTGGAAAAGATCAAGACTTTGTTAATTGTCATAGATTCTCCACAGTTCTTACGACGGACACAATTTAATCTAACGGTCAACTCACCATGTCTGTCACCCACCTTAAGTGGGTCACCCACTTTCTTCGTAGGAAACCGGACCCTAAACCGTCAATTCTCTCACTTCTCTGGTCTCCGTCCACGTGGTCAGTCAGAGAGACTGTGTAAACAGAGAACGGTCTTACTCCTTAGCGTCTCCACACTGTACCTGGTATTTTGTCAGTTCAGAATAGACCCACTCTGAAATCCTATTCTTTTGTTAAATTTTTCAAATATCGTGAAGAAAAAAGACTTTACCTAAATCTACTTAGAGTTGAATAAAATCAACTTAGTAAAATACATAAGTTGAGTGAAATCCTGACATCAAGTATAAATTATTTATGAAAGTAATCTAAAAACTAACAGTCTCCGTGACGTTACTAATAGTTTAGAGCGGTTTAGACTCCAAATTTTAATGATAACTTTAGTATGTGTGCTAACGTAAAACAAACGGGTAACGTAAAATACAACAACTAACGTTTAATAAGAACATTACCATGTATCACCCTGTGACCTTGATTTTTAGTCGGGAGTGTTTGAGTAGGAACACAAAAGATAAAGTCCTCGCAAAATAACAACAGTCTCTTGGTTCACCGTGTGATGCGTTTCGGAGAACCCTTCTTGCCCTGGCGTACTAAGTTTAAATAAAGGGTTTTCTTCCGGCATCTCAAAATTGTGGTCATTAAAAGTCCCTTCTTTTAGAACTCCATTCTACTGAAGCCCCAGTATCTCCGTCACCACTACTAAAGAAACAACTTGGTTAACTGAGACCACGACGACCCATAAAACGAAAATATTTGTGTCCGTAAAGATTACTATTCATCCCAGTAAACAGAACATTAACCCAATCGACCCTAAACTTAGGTCCACACTGTACACCAGACACACACCAAAGACGGAGGGAGTACGACCCGTGTCTACACCGGACACACACCTACCCGTCCCGACAGTACCACAGGCCTGTCCACAGGCCGTGAAAGAAAAGAAGAGTAGATTAAGGTTGAGACGATACACCCAAATCTGGTACATGTCAGTCCTGGCCGTACAACTACAGGAGTTAGAGACGCAACGGGTCAAACTCGGTCTAAGACGACTGATATAGTTTCACTCATAAATCAAAGATTTCATACCCACATTCATACCAATACTCATTCTAAAAAATCAGGTTGTGTTACTCAATCCAATATTCGAAGTTATGTCCCCCTCCTTTTCCCTTTAAGGACTTGTGGACAGGTCACGACCTACATGTAGTTTATCTGTAAAAGTAGGAAAGTTGTTGGGAATTCCTACTCTCTTGAATTCGAATCTCTCAATTCATTGAGCAACCTTCAACGTGTCGATTATTCACTATCTCAATCATGGGTTTCGACTACCGTCTAAAAAGAAGTCACGTACACAGAATACAACGTTAAATTATTAGTATATCATGGAAGACACACATTCCACGATGACACCTCCATGTCCACTACTGTTGTACTTGATCCTGTCCCTCGGAACAGCTTCGAACGTCAGGTCCTCTCTAGCACCCCTTCATATTAGTGGTGGTATCCAGATTCTACAATCCACGATTCTCTTCCGACGTTGTACGAGAGTCCCTTCCGGATTCTCCCGAGATCCTCCTATCCCTTGTAACACCGTTCGCCTACCTCTTCATAAAGTCCATCTCTCCTTTCATGCTTGTTATCCGTCCTGTGTTTTCATCTGAACTCTTTACCGGTCAGTAGACAAAACGAACATGTGCACCACTTATGGATCCCTTCACCAAGTTCTAATTCGATCTTTCCATCTGCCCCGGGATAGTGTCCACTGGAGTCTGCGATCCGACTGCTCAGACCTGAAGTCAGTCGTCGGAAAAATTATATCCTTACGGGAGTAGTCTCAGGAGTAAATTTTAGTCAGGCCTTCTTGACTTCCTTATAATTAATCATTCTACCTTACCCTATCAACTAACCTATCCCCTTTCTTCACCTTCAGGTAATAAAGGTCACCAGATATATATATTATCCACGAAGTATATATCACGTACCGACGACTTCTCATTAACTAAACCGATATTTACAGACCGTCTGAACAAGGTCCAAGGTGTGTGAAGACGTCACCACTCGACAGGAATTAGTATGGACGATCAATTACTAACTATCACCTACGTCCTAGTCCTCTGGACCAAATGATTATGAAAGAACCTGTGGAACGTACGATCACCTACATATAGGTCATTACAACCGAGTGAAAATAAAAACATAAAGACTTTTTAACGTAAAACATACCTATCTAAGTAGTAGTCTGGATACTTCTATATCTATTTATGCCTTTCATACTGGACAATGCAAGTTGTTCTGTGAAACCACCTTACCGAACCATAAAACATTTATTCTTTTTCTAACTACCAAATAACTAACTGGTCTAAGTCTCTCTAAACATTCATACTAGAATCATTCATTTCTTTAAGAGTAATAGTAATGTCATTTGGATATGAAGTCAAGTCAAGTCAATGAGTCAGCGCAGGGTGAGAAACGCTGGGGTACTTGGCGTCCTACGGTCCGGAGGGACAGGTAGTGGTTGAGGACCTTAGGTGGGTTTGGGTGCAGGCAGGTCATCCACTACGGTAGGTTGGTAGAGTAGGAGACAGCAGAGGAAGAGGAGGACGGAAGTTAGAAAGGGTCGTAGTCCCAGAAAAGGTTACTCAGTCGAGAAGCGTAGTCCATCGGTTTCATAACCTCAAAGTCGAAGTTGTAGTCAGGAAGGTTACTTGTGGGTCCTGACTAGAGGAAATCCTACCTGACCGACCTAGAGGAACGTCAGGTTCCCTGAGAGTTCTCAGAAGAGGTTGTGGTGTCAAGTTTTCGTAGTTAAGAAGACACGAGTCGAAAGAAATATCAGGTTGAGAGTGTAGGTATGTACTGGTGACCTTTTTGGTATCGGAACTGATCTGTCTGGATACAACAACCGTTTGGACATAAATTAGACACAATAAAAAGGTCACTATTGTCACATGACGGGTCACTATTCCCGAAGGGAACATCGAGTCACCATTTCTTAGACAGATTTTACATCCTCTGTGTCCTCTGTACTACTCAAGTTATGGTCCTCACCCTTTTAGGGGATCTCCTCCCGTACCGTCGAGTGAGGTCATAAGAACAGACCTCTCATGGTACCTATCTCGAACCGCCCGACGCCAGGTACCCCAGACTCAACCTGTGGTGACTTCGTTGACTCGTGTGCACGTGCGGGTCACTATCGAAAGTGAATCAAGTCAAATAAATACCTAGACAAAAAGGTCATATTGGGTCAAAAGAGTCAGAAGCGAAGACACAGTACATTTGTACCGATCTAAGAAACTTTTTCATTTACTGAGACCTGGACACAACACATGGGACCTACAACTGAATAGGGATCGGAACGAATACGAAGACCCATGGTCACTTGAACCGTTACTTGTTCCTCTAATCTATCCTTTACGTTTCTTCATCTGTATTCCAGACGACCCACGAAAAGTCATTTTTAGTAGTAAATACTTTTATGAGGACGAAAACTAGGAGGAACAAAAACGTTCTAAAAATTCCACAATTTTTCCAATGTCCAAAAAAAGTTTCAACTTATTTTGTTTCTTACAGATAACATAAAATCATGTGTTGACGACACACGGGACGGAAGATCGACTCTATTATGAAATACTAAACACTACTGTGACTTCTCTTTTAACAGAAAACTCATAGAAAGGTAACCAACTCAATTTCTAGTTTTACCGTTCTTTTTCTTTGTTCGTACCGACATCATTCTTCCAGTGTCCTTCCCAATCACTAATGACAGTGGAACTTACATTCCTCAAAACTGAGTCAGATAGATAGGAGGTACATTAGACTGGGTAAGCGTGTTTCCGAAACCTTGATCTTTCAACGTATAACAGAATTCTGTCAGGTATACCTTTATCGTAGTAAAGAGTATCTTTGTAAGTATTACCCTTTACTAAAGGTCCGGTCGGGAGAAGTGGTCGTACACACCACATTAGCACATTAGGTTAAGTCTCCCGTCTTTATACGGAAGTGGGGTGCATTCATCCTCTGACGACCACTACTACTCGTACAAGTTTTTACTGAACGGAAATCCACGTAGTCGACACTTACTTAAATTTCGACGAGTCGACATTTACAAGACTTTAATAAATTGTAAAAAAACGTTCTTTAATCTCGTTGTGTTACATAAAGTGACTTTTAATCAATAAATAATTCCACATGAGGATTCAATAATATCATTACGAATAGTGTACATTCGAAATGGAGACTTCGTTAAGTAAACGTATTACCCTCCCTTAAAACTCATGAATTGGAAAGGACGAGACGCATTCAAATTTGAAGGACACTCTTAGTCGTCCTGTCAAACGACGTTTAGGGTCCAATTTGTCGTCTCCCACGTATAGGAACCGTTTACCTCGGGTACGGTCTTAAGACGTGTCTAAATAAAGTGTGAGTTCAAGGCGACAACCAGAACTTAACTCCACGAAATTTTAGAAAAAATGTACGCCTAAATGGACGAAAATTAAAGTTTATGTCCGACCCACACTTCGATTTAGCCAGGCACTTTGTCCATAATATGTCGTCGTACTTACATTTCTTCGGGACGACACTGGTTCTATATCTTTGGGTCAATTCGAGAAATACCTGAGTGTACGAATCGAGAATTCTCTTACTGACAATAGAAGACAACGGTGCAAACAACTCGATAATCTCATGTTGTTTGTGTTGTCTAACTATTACTTGTAATTTGTTTATAAAAAGGAGACGTTTCAAACCAAAGAGTCGAGACCAAAAGAGTCAAAATGGTTCTCTACTGGAAAGTCCACTTGTCCGAAACCCTACTCGGGTCTCGTAAAGAGATTCCAATGGTACCGAATTCTTTGAGAAATGGGCTGAGGGTGAGGTGAGATCTTCCCGAAACTCCACCGTTTACCTTCCACAACTGACACACTCTCCTATCTCCAATAAATCAAACCCCTTCCGATTGAAAGTCACAACTATTTTTAACAGATATCCAAAGAGTTTTCCAATTCATGTTTGACATTCTTGACTCGAGAACAAGACCGAAGTAGTACCCATCAACACACTGTTCTGTATTCTGTCTAGTGACTCCCTCTTGGACTTAAGAGAAGACAGATCTCACGTATTAAAGTGTAAACGAAGGGATCCTACGACCAAAAATTGATTACCCTAGGACACTTAACTGTCCACCGAACCCTCAGAAAGGAACCTGAAGATCTACGGAGAGTCTCCGTAAATAGGTGATTAAGTCTCAGAGTTACTTTTAAGGAGTCGTCTACAGTGACGATCACGTGGACTTCCGTTCACCTGACTCGTAGGGGTACGGGTGGTCGGAGACCGAATACACCCTACTCCCATGTCTGGGTGGGAGACTCAACATAATGATAGACGACCACTACACCCGGTCGGACCTTTAGTAGGTGACAATCTTGTGACAAAGATACTCTTTACTACGAGGTGAAAGTCTTTCCTATGTCGGTGTAAAACTTATATAAGTGAAAGTATTTGACCCATGGGCGGACATAACTGAGAACGGGACACTTTGGATTTGATCGGTTATAAGGACTTTTACGAAAACTTTATACTTTGACTTCCGACATTTTTTCAAAAAAAGACCGGGTTTCCTTCAAACTTTACATTAAATATTTCAAGTCGTATATGAAAATATCCTAACACTTCGGTTTCTTCTTTTGATATTTGATTTCAATTTATACATTTTTCTTTTACTTTTGTTGTTTGGGAAAGATTGTCATTTGGGAAAGGGAGGTCTCGACTACTACGGTGGTCGAACCAGGTCGAGATAGTGTAGGAGGTAGGACTACCGGTCAGTCGAGTTCTCCGGTTTCTCGTCCGACGACTCCCTAATGTCAATTAATTCCATTTCCCTGAAGAAAGTGTAAGTAATAGTACATCACTGACTCACTTCTTTAGTATCCCAAGCGAGAGACCCAGTCCTTCTATGGGACCTCTTCCCTTACCATTGGACGAGGTCATAAGAATGAACCTCTTAGGGTACCTGTCTCCTCTGATCTCCCGATGTGGGGCACCCCCAACGTTTCTCATCGTGTGTGGACTCACTGATTGTGTGTGTCTAAGCACCAGAATTTGGTCTCACTAATCTCGGGGATGAAGAAGTCGGACCTGTTATCTTTGTCGACGGTGACCCAGGTGCTTCAAGTCTATCACCCACCGTCCAGGACACGAGAAACCTCGTGTACAGCCTGTCAAACCAGTGTAAGGACAGGTCTTCACCCCTCCTATCACGCAAGAGTAAAACCTTGACATATCGAGAGTTTTTGCTACCCGAATGTGTCTAAAGAGACATTTACAACTTTAAAAAAAGTCTTACACCCCTTTGGTAGCATGCTAAAAGTAGAAAAGATTACGAGTCTTATCTGTACATAAACACCTAGACCGAAGACAGGGTTATAATAAAATACGATGACGTTTCGTCAATCTTTCGAATGACTCCTATTCTTGTTGGTCACCACTGTAATATCCATCTCATCCTTTTCGGGTAAGAAATTTCACTTTTTGGTATCACGATTCAAGGTAGGAGACCTAAAGAGAACTTGGATTACGAAGAGTAAAACTAGGTCGTCACAGTCCAAAAGAATTAAAAAAAGACTTTTTACTGTCAGTGCAAACCTTTGAAGATCACAAACCTTAATCCAACGAAATTGACACTATGACAAAAAGACAGGTACATCATACGAATAACAAACCATTAGTCTTTTTATAACACTTTACACCTCCCAAAAAATTTGACCCTGAAGTGATCCTTGAAATAGTTATCATATAAGAGATAAAATTTTGAAAAAAAAAAAAATTGTCCAGAAACGTTTTTGTCTTCGTGTCTTCCCTCGTATATATCTTAATTGTGACGTTCGAATGGTTCTTCGTAAGTAATCATCAAGACGTCGAAGGATTTTTATAAAAAATTTATTTGAAGTAAAATGATTTAAGATCGACCAAAAGATAGCTATGACTTTTTTTACAGTTTTAACTCTCAAGGAATATTTTAACAAAAAATCTGCGGTTTAACACGGAGATAGTCTTTATGTTTCTTTTTTGACAAATGAGGTGAGTGAAAGGCTCCGATACTCTCCTATTAGTTCTTCATATAAATTTACGGACCAATACTTAAAGAGATTAGTACAGTCTACTCATGTCGTATTTTTCTTTCTTTTTTTCATGATACAGAGACACAATGGTTTACCCAGTCAACCATTAAATTTGTCTCGGGTCGAATTACTCCAGTCCCCTCGACTGAGATCTTTATCCATGATGGTCTGTTTCAGTCTCCTTCCGTATTCTTTCGATGTATCTTACTCCCCTTATTACGTCACTCCAGTTCCCTTTCAAATCTTTTAATATCGTGTCTATGAGTTAAGATTCTTTTTATACTCACTACGATAAACTTTTATCAATAAGTTTCTCTTCTCTTGTACCCGACTATGGATCTTTTCCACATCAAAACCGAGTCGGTTTGAGCTTAGGACAAAAGTAAAACGTCTTTCCTTTGAGACTTCATAGAAGTAATTAAGTTTTCTAAAATACTCTATACCAGGTTACTGTCATACTTTTTTTTAGTTTCGGGTGTCGACAAAATCAATTATTCCCTTGTCACTAAATCTACGACGTGTATTTGAGGAGACTTCTACTCCCCTAACACGAGGATCACCCGTTGTTGCAGATATGTATTTTTTACATTCCTCAAAGAGTCTCAGGTTTCGTACCACCAGTCCCACTGCTAGTTATGGACAGGTATTATTACTAGACAAATCGACTCATTTGCCCTTTGTAATAAATCAGCAGGTTTTATAGAAGTAGGTCCAACTATAGACAACACAGTTATAGCAGATTAAGGTTTAATAGGTTTAGATGAAGGTCGAGTTCATTTGAGACGTTTGTTTTCCTTCTCCCACTCAAGATATCATGACACAATTTCTTTTCAATGGACACTAAGTACTAGGTTTCTCTTGATTTGGTTGTCAGTCTTTTCACATAGAAAGGTAAAGTTTCGAGGACGAGACTTTGACTAATGTAGTGAATTTTGTGTCCGGACGTGTCGATCGTGTGCAAGTGCACCTCTCTCCCACTCCGACCCCAGGTGGCCCTTCGACCCATACAGTTATGGAAAAGAAGAAACAACCGACAGACCCTCCAGTGCTATTGTCCTCATCCTCTTCGTCCAAAGGGTAGTTCAAGGACTTTTAGGTGTTTTGTTTCCTTAAACAAGTCCTTAAACTTCAAAAAGGGTTTCCCTTTTGACTAGCCCTAATCCTTCACCCTCTACCATGAATTTTAGTTGTTTAGAGTTGGTCTGATAGAACACATCATCAGATGACTGGACGACTCGACGTCTAGAACTCCCGACTTTCGGGAAACGGAGAAGGTATTGTAAAGAAAGAAGTAAACCGATAGTCCCTTACTTCGTTACTACTTTACTTTATAAGACTTTCATATTAAGTAGATACTTGAATCGGGTTTAGGGTTTATGATCGAGAGTTAATTTGGTTTTGCATACAAGTCAAGTCAGTGAGTCAGCACAGGCTGAGAAACGTTGGGGTACTTAGCGTCGTTCGGTCCGGAGGGACAGGTAGTGGTTGAAGACCTCAAGTGAGTTTGAGTACAGGTAGATCGGTAGAGTAGGAGAGAGTAGGGGAAAAGGAGGACGGGGGTTAGGGAGGGTCGCAGTCTCAGAAAGGGTTACTCAGTTGAGAAACGTACTCCACCGGTTTCATGACCTCAAAGTCGAAATCGTAGTAAGGAAGGTTTCTTTAGGGTCCCGACTAGAAGTCTTACATGACCAACCTAGAGGAACGTCAGGTTCCCTGAGAGTTCTCAGAAGAGGTTGTGGTGTCAAGTTTTCGTAGTTAAGAAGCCACGAGTCGGAAGAAGTGTCAGGTTGAGAGTGTAGGTATGTACTGGTGTCCTTTTTGGTATCGGAACTGATCTACCTGGAATCAGCCGTTTCATTACAGAGACGAAAACTTATACGATAGATCCAGCCAGTATTGAAAAGAAGGTTCCTCATTCCCAGAAAATTAAAGTACCGACGTCAGTGGTAGACGTCACTAAAACCTCGGATTTTTTTATTTCAGACTGTGACAAAGGTAACAAAGGGGTAGATAAAGGGTACTTCACTACCATGTCAAATTTTGGAATTCAACACTTACGGGAAGATGAACATCAATGTGTTTTAATCCGCGGGGTCCGTGAGTGGCACTGTTCTCCCATGACAAACCGACCGGTGTCCAGCCGTACGCAAAGGAAGTGGGTAAGAAGATGTTGTTTCCGAAGGAAATTAGGTCCCTTTTCCAAAAGTATAAGACAACCTAGTCGTTCCCTAAGACGACGAAAGACTAACTGAAAACTCTCCAAAAGAGAGGTCTCAAAGTGGTGGGACAATGTCTATGCCTTGGTCTCCCTCTAACCATTCCTGAGACAAAGATGGACTTTATAGAAGAGGGTTTTACTTTTCAGACATGGAACTTTGGACTGACCCATCCATTCAAGCACGGTCCTTCCGTCGAAGACCGTCAGCAGGTCAAGATTAGTTTTCGAGGTCCGTTCGTAGTTCGGATGTCTAATTTCTGTCCGTGACAATGGTGCTTATTTGCGACATTACTACCGTGAATCGTGTAATCTCTTTACACTTAAATCACGACGTTTCAGTCGTAAGGGAGAGGTCGAGGGTGTACATATGGAGAAAAGACAGTGACTCGGTAATTGAATAGTGGTCACTCGATGTTTTATCTGAGGTCCTCACACTCTTTATTCTGTCGAAAACACTGGTAAAAGTTAGAGGAATTGACAGGATCCGTCTGAGATTTCCCCGAAAAATTCTGTTCCATCGACTATGTTTGTGTAAATTCCCGAAGTCCTCTATGTTTCCTCTTTGAGACAAAGTGTTCATATAATGACTCCCGTCGTAGAGATTCTACTTGTCACGACCTGTTACGTCACCACGGGTCATCCTTTTATAGGTTCACAGGTAAAAGAAATAAAGTCAAAAAAGGACACATTCAAACTATTTCACCTATTACACAAAATCTTAATTCTTAAAAAAACTAAAATTTTTCCATTGCGTACATTCTTAATTTCTAAAATTTTAATTTTTTTATTTTTTTATTTTTCCATTATGAACCTAAAATGTTTCATTATACGGTATGTGACGTATTATAGGAGTCGTGGTTTCAGTGTTTGCAATTATAAGACGTTTTTTGCACTGATGATTTATGTTATTTTTGTGTGGTTCACCGTATTTTTGTATTTTTGTTTACTATTCTCAAATCCAGACTAAGACGGTGGTTTATGAACGAAGTCTTAAAAGACCCAAAAACTTACTGGCTATTCTTTATCTGGTCTGAAGGGACCACCAGGTTACCAATTCTTAGACGGACGGTTACGTTCCTGCTGTACAACGTCCCGTCGACTCGGGTCCACGGTGTTGATACCTTCGGGGGTACGAGATCTCAGGGACGAGGGGTCACTCTCTTCGGTAGTGTCACTCTTCGATCACGGGGTGTGGATATCTCCGGGAGCGAGCGACGTCGACCTCTTTCGGGGACGAGTCGCTGTCTGGCCGCGTCGGTTTTTCGTTTGTCACCTGGATAAGAACAATTCAACGAGTCAGCACAGGCTGAGAAAACGTTGTGGTACCCGACTTCGGGTGGTCCAAGGAGACAGGTACCCTAAATGGTCCGTTTTTATGATCTCACCCAACGGTAAAGGAAGAGGTCCCCTAGAAGGGTTGGGCCCCTAGATTGGGTACAGAGGTCGTAACCGTTCGTCTAAGAAATGATGACTCGGTGGTCCCTTCGGGTCTGGAAAAGAGTGTCCATATATTTACATACGTATGTGTACAATATTTTATGTATATGTAAGTTTCAAAAATACTAATTGACACTCCAAGTCTTTCAGACATTCCGTTTTAATTACTTGTGAAAACGTAAAATAAGGTATTACCAGTCGATTACTTTTCTAGACTATACATATGATTGACGATGTGAAAACTTTTATATACTGTAAAGTTACGAAATTTACGTTTAGATCAATGATCAATTATTGATCATTGATCGTAGGACTAGGGGGAATTAAAAACAACATTTGTCTAGTAAGTTAAACCCGTTTTAGTGGACGTTGTAAGTCCATGGTTTACTGTCGGAGAACGACAGTAATTTATTTTATGGAATCGGTCCTTCACCGTCCCGATAACTCTTTCCCCAAATTGTAAAGAGGGTCAACTGGAAGGGACTTCGAGTTGAGACGAGTTTGTAAATCTGGTTGACACCATTTTCGTAGGAAACGACTTCGTCGGGACAGGGGGACGGACGAGGATGGTCGTTATCGGGGATCGGTCCGTAGTCACGTGAGAGGTCCCAAAGGAGAAGTGTAAGAAGAGTTTTCTGGTGGGAGTTTTCAGTTACGTCTGTCACGAAGAGTAATGAGACAGGTGGAAATCTGGAACCCAAGTATGAATGAACGGGACATTTTTCATCGAGTACTTTCGGTGTAATAAGAACGGCAGAGAGAGACGCGGGAGACGATCGAACGAGTGGTATGATCGCAATGGTCTCCGTCATCGGTCTTCGTCGTCTGGGGGTATCAGGACACGTACTACGTCCGTGAGGACCCGGTCCGGTTTGACCGTGAATGATTGCCGTTCGAGTCGTTCGACGAAGGTGAAGACAAGACTGACATTCTTTCTCAAAGGTGTAATTTTATCGAAAATTTATTTGTAGACTTAAAGGTTATGGTTGTAATAAGACAATTAGACTCGTAATGACACGACTGTTAAAATATAAAAGATATTAATATTTTCTATACAAAAGACATATGACTCGACACGAACAATTCAACCAAGACAGTCAGTTTTATTCTTATCACTTCACTTCAGCGAGTCAGCACAGGCTTAGAAGCGCTGGGGTACCTGACGTCGGAGAGTCCGAGGAGGCAGGTACCCTAAAAGGTCCGTTCTCATGACCTCACCCCACGGTAACCTTACTGTTTTATATATTGCTCCTTTACCTTTGATAAGTCTATGTTTTAATTAAGTTTGTGTTTAGTTAAAATTACTACATACTTATTAGTAATCGGGTCATATAAAAATAAAACATTAATATGTCACTTTGATTTTGATTATTCAAAATTCCATTAATCTAACATTAAATTCCTTACTAAATGTTGATAAAAAATTTTCTGATCTTTTTTTCTAAAATACAAGAATTTATAAATCATTATTTATAATAAAAACAGTAACCATCGAAGAGTCTTTAGTTTATTTTACGACGAGTAAACCTATTAGAATTGTATCGATTTTAAAGAAATCATGTAGACTTTACTTAAATGGACATTTTCGATCTAACTTTGGTATTGCCTTCGGGAGTTATATGCTGGGTATTTTTACAGTAATTTGACAGAGTTTTACAGTCTTGGGAAGAAATTTTGGTTGTAGAAGGAGTGATCGAACCTAATGACTGTTTAATGACGACACAGACGTAAGAAACTTTCAAGGTCTAAGGAAATAGATGATAGAAGGTCGAAAAGAAGAGAAGGTTTTATCTAGGGTACATTCTATTTTTTTGTTTGAAATCGAAATTAATCTTACGATTCTTATATAATTATTCTTATATCTTTATTGATTAGTAAAAATTTTTCTGGTTTCTTTCCGTTATTGGAGTGGTTTTACTCAATGATTAAACGTAAAGTCTTTTGAAATCATTGTGTTGAATGTTATTTGTGTATGGATGACTGAAAAGGTAGTCAATGTTAGTTAGTATTTAATCATGTATGGAGACGAAGGTGACGATTGACCATACGTTAAAAATCAAGAGGTTCGACTTCTCGTTCAAGTTTCGCTACGAGTCCCAGACACCTGTGACATTCTCGAACGACGAACTTCGGGACTTGTCTATTCTACACACACACACGAATACATGTCGTTTTGGACACACACACCAGATGTATAAGTCACGTATGTTTACCGTTTATTGGGTAAAAGGGGAGTTTTGATTTATGTGACGACTGTAACCTTCGGGGCAATGAATTTGTTTTCATTGTTGTTGTTGTTGATGAGAAGTTATTCTTCTGTCTTTTTAATTCCTCGACAATTTAGTTGACCATTCTTGTATGTCCCGTCTGTTTTAAGTCAACGTGCGGACAAAAGATTCGTACCTTCGGCTGGTTACGAACTATTTGAGTTCAATTTGTTGATCATTTTGAATCTTCATATTTTCATTTGTACTTTTTACTAAGACCTTTCAACTGACTTATTCTTGGTAAAAAATTTTTTTCCGTGTCATCATATATGGATCGACAGACATTAACGGGTTCGACCCGGAATCTCTAGATCTAGACCCGGAGTCTCTTTCACTTTCACTTCAGCGAGTCAGCACAGGCTGAGAAACGTTGTGGTACCTGTCATCGGACGTGGTCCGAGGAGACAGGTACCCTAAAAGATCCGTTCTCATGACCTCACCCAACGGTAAAGGAAGAGGTCCCTTAGAAGGGCTGGGTCCCTAGCTTGGGTCCAGAGGGCGTAACATCTGTCTGCGAAATGGTAGACTCGGTGGTCCCTTCACGAGTCTCTTTCCTTTCAGTTTACATTTTGAACTGTTAAAAGTTATTAGGCGTCCAGTAAATCGTTTGTAAAACGAAAGTCCAGATCTGTGACTAATCCACAGTAATGGATACGGAAATCAACCAGAGTACAGGTCAAATGAGTAGTCGTTCATAAGGTCTCCCGTCTTCAGATTTTGGAGGAAGGGTACGAGGTCAGTCAGTAGTCTTTGTTCGAAAATTCGGTTGGTGATATTAGTGATATAATCGAAGAGGGAGTTCTGTCACGACTACCCCCAGACGGGATACCCGTTCGAGAAGTCGAGGTCCCCTAACTATATTACTCTGTTTTTCAAGTTCGACGTCTTCTGAAGGAGTCTGACTCCCACTTACGAGACAATCCAGTCCTACGTCTTTAACCTGTCAAAACAGAGTGATCTATCAGTCGTACCGACATAGTGACACAAGTTTTATTCAAGGGTCTGATATGTTCGACTAGGAGGGAGGTGAGTGAGGACTCATGTTACATTGTTCCTTAAGACTTATTAGACGTAATGAGGAAAAGAGGGGATCGTGATTACATCTGTTATATGTTAGGTTCTCACCTCCTATCTTTTAGATATCTTGATCAGTCTATATCCACTCCCGCTTCGTTTCCTTTACTCCACTGATATATACAAATGAAAACAAAAGGAGGTTTAGGGGTGACTTTACTGTGAAATTTCGTGTTTGAGGGTTCCTGTGTCTCTTTCCGTCTCCTCTTTAGTCATAATTATTGTTGTGAAACACTTCGAACTTTCAACCACTTTCTCAATTTGAGTGACTTTATTTGTAAGTCAATTTTGTGACGACGACGATTCAGTGAAGTCAGCACAGGCTGAAACACGCTAGGGTATCTACCGTCGGGTGGTCCGAGGGGGCAGGGACCCTAAAAGGTCCGTTCTTGTGACCTCACCCAACGGTAAAGGAAGAGGTTACGTACTTTCACTTTTCAGTTTCACTTCAGCGAGTCAGTACAGGCTGAGAATCGCTAGGGTACCTGATGTCGGATGGTCCGAGGAGGTAGGTACCCTAAAAGGTCCGTCCTCATGACCTCACCCCACGGTAACGGAAGAGGCTCAATTTTGTGATTTCTTCTGATTAGGGATTTAGACCTCAGTTCTGTCCTATCTTTATTGAGTTAAGTGTGGAGTCGTCACAGAACACTTCCCGTCATAATTTCGGTCGTTTCTTTAGTTTGACGGATCCAGATATATTCTTCGTCAATCTGTGGGGTCCAGGAGTGCGGAGGGGTGTAGGAGAGTTGTGTGTACCTTCTGTTCCGGACAAAAGATCTCTTCCATTTGATCTCCCAGAGGTCGGACTCCCTATGGATGTTTGGGTTTCCTTATGATTCACCGTTTTCCTTTTGTCCTCTAATATTCTTACGTATGAATTGATTTACAAACTTTATGATTTATGACTCTGTGGTTCGACATGAGATGAGGGGTGGTCTTACTACCACTAACCCCTCGAAGAGACATTTGATTGGTCAGTTTCCCCGATCTGAATTTTTATGATTTTACAGTTACTCTTAATATACGGTCGGACTCGTCACCAACCATGTTATAATTCACGAGTAATTTGAGTGATTTACTTGTTTAAGTAATGTACTTCTATGACTGTGACTCCAAAGGGTTAGTTTACCGGGTCGGTGTAGTGTATAAAATTCAAGTATGAGTCATTCAAGTGGGTATTTGAGTCTAGAAAACTGGACGAAGAATCTGGAGGTGAGAATTTGCTCACGGGTTTCTGGTAGTCTATGGACTCCTTTTAGAAATTTTCCTTTCTGTCTTTAGTTTGGTTATTATCGTCTTGGTCATTGTCATTAGACTTCTTTCGTATGGTTATTCCCTTTTTCTTTTGAAGTCGATAGTGAATATGGGATTGTCTACCATACTTCTCTTTGAGACTAGGTATTTGTTCTAAAATTTTCAAGTTCTTATTGTTTTACTCTTTTGGTCACGTTCTTCGGGTTGTAGACTTATTGTCAAGGTGCCTCTCTTATACCTTTTATGTCCCTCCTTTAGTTGTCTTTGTACTAAGTTGTTTTAGAGAGTTTTTACTTCCTTACTCGAAGGTTAATTCTCTCGAATAGATTATGGGTGGTCTTACTTACTATTGACTGGGGATTTGGTCCCGGGTGGTAGTACTGTCGTAATGTCTTGTTCTCCTTGTTCTAGGTTTTTTGAAGGTTTCTCTTTTTTGTCTAGTCCATGGTTCTTAGTCCTTATGTTTACCAAATCTGAAGTTGTTATTGATCTTTGATCTTCTGTTTTATCTTAAAAAAGGAGTTTTAAGACTCTCTTTTGATAGAGGTTGAATCTTAAGATATAGGTCAATTCACCGGTTTATACAAGATCCCATCTTGTTACCGTGAAAGTCTATACGTTCTAATGTTTTTATAAATGAAGGATAGTTATTTTTTGGGAAAAGAGTCTTTCGATGACTTCCTGTATGAGGTCGTTTTACTCCCTCATTTGGTCGTTTCTTCTGTCCCCTATATCCTTTGTTACCGAGTTCGGTTTCCCTCCGGGGTTGTACTACCCCTCCGCTATGGGTACTACTCCCTTTTTCAGTCAACTCGGACTTCGTCTGACTTGTGTGACTTTCCTCTGTCGTTCCTTTAGACCTCTTCGTCGTGTGTCTTATTGGTTTCAATTATTTTCTTAGTTAATAATTGAGTCCCTTCATCATCAATCGTCAAACAGCGAGTCAGCACAGGCTGAGAAACGCTGGGGTGCCTGACATCGGATGGTCCGAGGAGGGAGGTACCCTAAGAGGTCCGTTCTCATGACCTCACCCAACGGTAAAGGAAGAGGTCCCCTAGAAGGGCTGGGTCCCTAGCTTGGGCCCAGAGGGCGCAACGTCCGCCTGCGAAATTGGAGACTCGGTGGTCCCTTCGGGTTCTATACCGAGTCGACACTTGTCGCAAATTTATCAGTATTGTTATATTTGTTACCTATGACTAGATTATTTTTAATACTACATTGCTAAATTCACCGTACATCCAACAACTTCGTCCCCCTGACTTTCTTTCTATTTAAGAAGTAAAAGATGTCTCACACTTCAGGGTTCTTTATGGATTTTGACTCTTTGTCGTTATATTGTTCGTACAATTTGTACACCTTTATTTACGGTTATCAGTCGATTTTCTTAATTTTCACTAATGGTGATCCCTCGTATTTACTCTCTTCCCTCTCCCGACACAAAAGGATTCGGAACGTTTCGAAAACACGTATATTGAACCTAAAATTTCGTCGTGAAAGGTGTTTTCAGTCTTTGTTGGTTTTACAGGTGACTGTCTCCTGATCTATTTCTACTCCATGTATCTATGTTACCATATGATGTGTCGGTAGTTGTCCTACTTTATTACGGTTACCCAGATCTTCAATAGTATGATTCACTTCATTCAGTCTTTCTGTTTCTGTTTATAGTGCATCATAGTGAATATACACCTTAAATTTTATACCGTGTTTACTTGGATAAATTCTTTGTCTTTGTCTAAGTATCTGTATCTCTTGTCTAAACACCAACGGATCCTCCCCTCTCCCTCTCTCTACCTGATCCTCAAGCCCCAGCTGTCCACTTTGGTAAAACATATCTTACCTATCTGTTGTGGGATGACATGTCGTGTCTCTTGATATAGGTTATAAGACGTTATTCGGTGTTACCTTTTCTAATATCTTTTTTCTTACATATAAACACATATTGACTCAGTATATGTCGTCTGTCCGAGTTGTGACATTTAGTTGATACAAAGTTCTTATTTGGTTGAAACTAGTACTTTTACGATGAAATTCCTTTTGTGAGTAGTGATTACTATTTAAACTACACATAAAATGTCTTTCTCTCTTCGATCGATCCTCTCTCTTTTTATGTCGTGTCTTTACTTTTGTGACTATCTTACCTTTTCTTCAGATGTCTTTCCCTTCTGATTAATTAGTGGAAGTTGTATATTTCCCCTATACTTCCTGATACTCTTTCCTCTCCCTTCGTATAATTGTTCACTGAATTTAAATATTCTCTTTCAGGTGACGGTATTCCTTTAGTCACTGTTAATTCTTTATTTCAAGAAGTTTGAGTATGTTTGTAAGAAAGTTTAACGACCGAAATTTTTGTGTGTGTTTATTTGTTTGTTGGGGGGGATGGACGAAAAGGTTCTTCACACGTTGAGACCAGGAGACGAGAAAACCCTACCAGCCCTCCTGGAATAGTCGGTACGACTTCAGGGAGGCGTACTGCCGACAGACCATGAGGTCGTGACTTTGGTCGTCCCTCATCGATTGTTACAAGTCAAGGAATAGGGGGTCTATTTCGGACAACAGAAATCCTTATATCGGGTCCTCTATGTAGCAGGACATTCTCTTTACCTTTGATTAAATCTTAATTCGGGTTTAGTCATGTGTGAGAGAGGGCGGGAGGGAGTGAGACGGAGAACGAGTATTAGAAAAGTAAACTAACTACGTCAAAATCAATCGTTAACGGTGGATAATTTTGGTATTTTGACTTTTTGGTCCGGATGGTAACATTGTTCGGTCGTTGACCAAAATAAAAATTTCATATGAAAATTTAAATCCTACAATTTTTGTTTTCGTTTTACTGTCAGTCGATGGACAGGTTCACCCGTTACCACTGATAAAGAGGAGGCTGTATTATTAAATTAGACAAGTGTCTTGAACACATTTACTTCGTTAGCGGATGGGTGTCGGGACAAAAGTGTTAAAGGACTTAGAGTGGTTCTTGGATGTCTTTCTTTTACTTCGGACAATAATAGAATAAGTTGTTGTTTATTGTTTGACAGTTATTGTTTTTTGACTTATATTAATCCCCACTACCTATCTTTTTCTCTACGTTTCTTTCTTAGGATGAAGTTCTTTCTTTTAGAAAGAACCTTACAGATAGAAGAAATAAGTAAATTCTTGTCTAAGGACCTACTCGTAGATATTACAATTCAGAGTGGCAACTCAGTTTCGATATTAGATTCTTTCACGACTAGCTTTAAGGATTGTATGTACTCTGACCGTATTATTCATAAAGTATTTTAGAAGATTCTATGGAGGTGGTACCTACTAAATAGAAATATAAACCTCCAAGTAAATTAAATAAAAAAATTTCTATTAATATCTGCGAGAATAAAATTAAATGAAAAATTTACCTCCTTTTGACGAAATGTTATAACATAACCAAAAACGCCATGTTGTGTCACTTAGTCGGTATTAATTATATATATAGAAGAGGGAGAACTCGAGGATAGGGAAGGGGCGGTTCAAGGTGGGGAGATTCGGTAGCTTCTCGTGGTCCGATCCGAGGGAGACGAACTTTTGGGTAAAATTTATTGAGATCGATTTGACAGAATCCTGGTATTGTTGAAGATTGAAGGAATGACTTTTTGACAGTTTCAACCAGATTTCTAAAGGATATTAGTTTCGTGTTTAGAGAAAATTGTTTATGAAAGTCTGGGACTAGAGACTCGGTTCTGAAATTAAAAGTGTAAAATGGCATTGGGGAATTTACAAATAATTCAAAAGGGTTTGGATTAAATATTATTTTACAATGTTACTCACTTCAAGTCGACATTCATGTATTAAGTAAATTTTTGTTTCGACTTCAAAATGACTACATTAATGGAGTTTTGGCAGAAGTTACGGTAGAAGTCATTGAGGAAGTACACAAAGGACACGTCGGTTCTGAAAAAGACTGTCTATAAATTCCTATTTTTTACTGAGGAGTCAACGTTATGTCTGATCGAGAGGTCTCAGTCTGGTCTTTTAGATGCTGTGCTGTTTGTTTTTGTGTCTATTTGCTAAAATCTCAGATATACTTACACTGTTTGACGTATACGACAAAGGATATTCTGAATAGAAGAATGTAATCCTATTATTCATTCGTGAATTAGACTATGTATATATACATGTGTGTGTGTGTAAACCCTCCCACCTGTCCCGTGACGATAAAATACATGTCTTTACCTTTCGGGATTCCCTCCGTCCTTCTTTGCGACCGTCATTCAGGGCTCTAAGTTTCCTCGTGTTCTTATAAGGGTCGACGAGAAGTTGTCACAAAGAGGGAGGGAGGGTGGGGGTAATACTGGGGGTGGGGTTTGGAAAAAATCCGTAACAAAGGGTTAGTGAAAGGAAATAGTTCAAAATAATAGTGTCTATGATGTGTAGACTTTCACTTTCAACGAGTCAGTACAGCTGAGAGACGTCGGGGTACCTCTCATAGGACGGTTCGAGGAGACAGGTGCCTTAAGAGGTCCGTTCTTATGGCCTCACCCATCGGCAAGGGAAGAGGTCCCCTAGAAAGGTTGAGTCCCTAGTTTGAGTCCAGAGGATGTGACGTCCGTCTAAGCGATGACTGACTCGGTGGTCCCTGCGGGTGACAGGTAGATATGTAATACATTGTGTATTTGTATGTGTGTCATGTGTTCGAGTACTGTACATACTTGTATACTTGTAGATACGAAATGTCTGTCTTGTCTCATGAAAAAGAGTAGTTGACCAAAGTCCTTGACTACAGACAGGGGAATTCCTACTACGGGGGGAACGACTCTTACGTCTGAGATCTTTAGTCTTGATCCTGGGACCCTCTATGGACAGAGGTCTCTATTGAAGGACTGTCACTTTCGAGAGTTTCTTCGTCCGTCTAGATTTCCATCTTTTGACAACGACCACTTTCCGGCGGATTTCAAATTTATCGGCAATAGTCCATTGTATCCGTTTCCGAAAGACTTGACTCACCCTCTGAACGTCCAGAACGGTGCGGTTCTTGAGTAACTGAAAAGGAGAAGTTTCGTAATTTCGGTAAATTTTATTCTGATCGTGAACCGTAGACATGTTGAGATATGAAAAGTTTTTCCGGTTGTAGATGACGGAATAAGTTTATGGGGTTAGAAGGAAAAATTTCGTTAGGACTCCATTTACCGGGGTACAGGTCGTGTTACCCTGTCCCTGTCGTCCCATGGTCCCATAAAGAACCGGAGTCCCTGGGCCTCAAACAGTGTTTCTCCATGTAAGGTTGTTATCGTTTCTACCTTCGAGTGCACAAACCCAACTTAAAGTTAAGACGCATACTCAAGGCATAAAAGGGTCAGTATCTTTCGATTTGGTAAATGTCTGGACTGAGGGTCATTCTTCGGAGGTATCTATGGATGTTTCTTGTTGTTTTATAAAAGTCTAGAAATCTACAAAAACTCGCTAATGTTTCAAAGATTTTAACATAGTATATATTTATCGTGAATGAAAGTCGAGGTTTCAGACCAAATTTACTAAAAAAAAGGAATTTCAAGAATTTATAGAAATGTTGTGACAACGAGAGAGAATAACGTATAGACACCCCTTTTCCTTTCGTTAGTATTGGATAATGTATATATGATTTGACATTAAGGTGGTTTATAATATTCATAGAAGTGTACATAAATTCATCATTTAATGTGTTTTTATATTTTAATTATAGACTTCTAAGTGATTACATAAAAAAAGGATTCTCTAGTCACTTGACGAATGTCAACCTGTTTATTACTTGTCCGAAGTGTTACAGATAATATGTTTAATGATCCCGAATGTTTGGTAAAATATTCTAGGTTTACAGCAAGTTGTCCACTTACTCATTTGGTTGACAGCAGATACGTATTTTACCTTATGATGAGACGGGTTTTCCCTCGGTCAATAGCTAGGTACGTTGTTCGACGACAAATCAACGAGTCAGTACAAACTGGGAAACGTTGGGGTCTGACATCGGACGGTCCGAGGAGACAGGTGCCCTAAGGTGTTCGTTTTTATGACCTCACCCATCGGTAAGGGAAGAGGTCCCCTAGAAGGGTCTATTCTCTAGTTTGGGCGTGTATAGGACGTAACGTCCGTCTAAGCAATGGTGACTCGTTAGACCCTTCGGGTACATTGTTGTACCTACGTTGAGTTTATGTAATACGACGCGTTTTGTTCGGTCTGCTGTTCATGTATGGCGTGTTGAGGTGACTGCTTTAGGATTTCTTCTGTTTAGATTAGATCACCCCTTGTTCCCATCCTACGACTGATATTCTCTTTGTTCCCCTAACCAAAACTCCACTGTCTTTACAACTGACACGACCACCAATGTCCAATGTAGGTAAACAGGTTTAAGCGACTATGTGAATTTTGTCACGGAAAATAAAACATATTTAATAAGGAGTTATTTTTCATTGAATTTTTTTGTGTAGAAAATATTCACCGAGTGATCAGTCAGTACGAATCGTTGTTGAATTATTTAACACATATGAGCCCGGAGAGAGAACTTTCCCCAGATACTGACCTATAAATTCTCATATACTCTTTCCCTACCTTATTCATGAAACGAGGTTGTCCTTTCTACGACTTGTCCCTCCCAGACCCGACCTATTTGGACTTTCTCCCTTGATAGTTTTGTCTCCCTCTGCACACGACTCTCTCCATACCGTTAAGTGCTTGATATTGACACGAGTTCCATTGTTTCATGAAAAATGATATACCTTGACACGTATTTACTCAAATAAATCCTTTAACTACTTTTCTAGAATGGAGAGTCACTGGAAAAACAATTTTTGATTTTTCGTACGTAGAATGACTCGTTACGACTCCGGATTCAAGGAGTGACAACCGTCTTCTCCGTTGTGTTTTATGCGTCTTTTGGTTTGGTTCTTTTGATACTTCTACATTAAGTCACACATCAGACCTTTTTTGGTTTTGGGGGTACAAATAATATACGTGGTTTGTCCTTAGTTTTTCCTTGGTCAGTCATATATAGATCATATTATAACTCTCCATCTAAAAAAAAGACAAAAATTACTCTGTTAATACTTGTAAAAATTAAGTCTGTCTTAAACAATTCTTACCCTCTATTCATTGTAGTACTTTTGAGTAAAAGTACTACAATTCAAAAATAGTACTAATGTAATCTTAGATCGTAGAGAGGTTCACCGAGTCTACTCCCGTCGTCGCCGTCGAGTCCTATGTCCAAGACCCCACCCCCACCCTGGACGGTTCCAGAAATAGACTCCCGGATGAGACGGAAGTCGGGACGGCACCCGAGGTGGTTCCTTTTTGTCCACAACCCAGGGGTCAAATAATAACCCAGTCTGACTCACTCGGTCGAGTTTTGACCCATATTTTACAATTTTCGTCGAGTACGACATGTAAACGGGGACTGATAATACTTTCTCTACCCTTATGGTCTGGTGGACTGGACGGAGAACTCTTTGGATGTACGTCCAGTCCTTCGTTGTCAATCTTGATCTGGACCTTGTTGTCTGACCAAGGTTTGTCCTTTTCCTCATGCAGTTCCGACATGTAACAGTGGGACGAATAAATTGAAGATACGTCTCATGTAGTACTCTTTGCGAGCCGACCTTCTTCGTGTTCGACCTTAGTTCTAAAGACCCTCTTTATAGTTATTGGAGTCTATACGTCTACTGTGGTGGAAATACTGTCTTTCACTTCTCCTTGATTTTTCGGAGAACTACTTACACTTTCTCCTCTCACTTTTTCAACCGAATTTCGAGTTGTAAGTCTTTTGCTTCTAGTACCGTAGACCAGGGTAGTGAAGTACCCTTTATCCACCTCTTTGCCACCTTTGTCACAGTCTGAAATAAAAAACCCCGAGGTTTTAGTGACGTCTACCCCTGACGTCGGTACTTTAATTTTCTGCGAATGAGGAACCTTCCTTTCAATACTGGTTGGATCTATCGTATAAATTTTCGTCTCTGTAATGAAAAGGTTGTTTCCAGGCAGATCGGTTCCGATACCAAAAAGGTCACCAGTACATGCCTACACTCTCAACCTGACACTTCTTTCGACTCACGGTTTCTTAACTACGAAAACTTGACACCACAACCTCTTCTGAGAACGCTCAGGGAACCTGACGTTCCTCTAGGTTGGTCAGGTAGGATTTCCTCTAGCCGGGACCCACAAGAAACCTTCCTTACTACGATTTCGACTTTGAGGTTGTGAAACCGGTGGAGTACGCTTCTCGACTGAGTGACCTTTTCTGAGACTACGACCCTCCCTAACTCCCGTCCTCCTCTTCCCCTGCTCTCTCCTACTCTACCGACCTACCGTAGTGACTGAGTTACCTGCATTCAAACTCACTTGAGGCCCTCAACCGCTACCTGTCCCTCCGGTCCGCACGACGTCAAGTACCCCAGTGTTTCTCAGCCTGTGTTGACTCGTTGACTTGACTTGACTTGACTTGACTTAGGAGGTTGTGTCCAGACCACTCTTGACCAGAAGTTGTACCTCGTCGTGTCGGATGACTCGGAACGTCTGGAGAAGTTATGTCGACGTGTGTCTTACAGGTGACCGTTAGTCCCCGTCGACTATACTGTGTCTGTTTTGAATGAGACTTCTTAGCACCCGGGTGCGTTTGAGGACCCGTCTGGGTTTTGAGAACAAGGAGTCACGGTAACGACACATCTACTACATGAGCGGCAGTGGTGTGTGGTGTTGTTTGGATGTTCAATCTTTTCGGTCCCACCCCTCTTCATGTCTCCTGGTTACTGTACGTCTTCAATTTTTTGTTACTAAATAGAACAAAGATTATGTCACTTTATAAAGATTATTGTTTGCAATAAAGTCAACTGACAATGTTTACTTGGATTATAGAAAATTTCAATATATAAAGAATCTTATGTCTCGATCTGCATTTATAATGTGGGTTGTTTAGTTTTCGTCTAATACTTCTACCCCAATGACGACTTTTATAATAACGTTACCGGAGAGAATGTTTGTTTCCCAGTCCTTCTATTCCTTCCGACCACTGCATATCCTCTCCTGAGGTTATTAAGTTGATCGTAAATAACTCATGAGTCTATGGACCGTAAAACGAGTAATGTAGATGTGTTATTCTTCCGTGCTAGAAGAGCGTTCCGATGGTAGTAAAATTTCGACTAGTAAGTGTATTCACTTTTATAGAATAGGGTGAAAAATTACTGACAATTTAAATACTACAAATATTGTTTGTCCCATAAAAATTGTAAACAATTCTTTTTTTCTTACAACGTATCAGTTTTGAAAGAGTTGTCTGTATAACCGACAATAATCTGACGGTTTCGACTTTACATTTTGAATTCGTTTTTAACAAAATACTATAATTCCCCTTTTATACATTACACAAGAATGAGAAGTATTCTTTTGAAATAACGTTCATTAATACCTCTGGTAAATGACTTGTTCCGTCGTATGAACCAAATATATGAACCAGAAAAAATTATGAGGCCTGTTGTAATATTTTACGAGTCTAGATGACATTTCATTAAAAATTTCAAATGTGCAAATTTGAGTAACATACTCTTTGAAAAGAAAGTGTTCTACAAATCGCGAAATGTTTAGAATTCCCTCTTTGTTTCGACTACTATGTTTAATGTCTCTTCTTCGTCTTAATAATGGAAAGGGTTTTGAAAAAGTTTTCTGTTTCTGGAGTGTTGAGAAGAATTCTCGTTACTCAGTCGTGTATAAATCTCTCGTGGATGATTCAGAGCCCATTCTGTCCTAAGAACGAGAACTTCCTCGTATCCTGTACAGTATTCCTGCGTATGGTTATATATACTTTATCTCAGTTGTGTTTTGATAAGGTGACAAGTTTTGACACATCACCCTTTCCGGTCCTTCTGTTAATACGAAGTGGCACGTACGTCTGTTCTAGTTGCTCGGACCGACGGACGGTGACACAACTCCGGTCCCGTTTTCGAGTTACTCCTTACGCGCAGTGTCCCGTCCCGACCCTGTTTGACACCTATACGTTTGTGTGTATCCGGGTCTCCCTCTAAGACCACCACCGAATGGCAGGCAATCCTAACACGACTTATCAGACTCCCATATAAAGTGTTGACGGGTATAGAAAATGACGGTCACCGTCAGAAAGAGGTAGAAATTAAAGCCGTAGAGGGTAACGAAAATCCAACCGGACGACCTGAAGACTTACAAACCGGGTCTAATAGAAAGGTAACCGTAGGTACCTGTACCGTCCAAGGAGGGCTGGTTCGACCTCCTTACTGTTTACTGAAAATCGGTGTTTTTCCTTTTGTTTACTATGATGTTGTTTTATTTGTAAAAGATAAAAGTAAATTACTTCCCGAGGAAAGAAGGTGAATTGAGAGGAGTGGTCATGGATTAGAGAAAATTCATGTATCGAGTTACTGTCTGACGGTCAAATTGTTTCGACCACTGAATCTTCTTTTGACGAGGGGGACATATGGGATAAGTCTCTGTCACGTTACTCTCTAATGGAATTGTTACTACGAGGGAAGTAGTATCGGGTTTCGTTGCAATAACCTGGGAGCGTCCGACCGGTGTGTGGTATGAGAGAGGTAAGGTATTAAGTTTCATGAGAGTTCCGCCATCCACGAACTTACGGTTTATGCATGCCAAGGACTTTTTTGTTGCACTTAGTCGGTAAACTGTACTTATGGGTTGTCACTTGACAGTCCACCTGGTCGGTGCACCTTCAGAAATATAAGTTTGTGTTGTGTGAAGGACCTTCGAAGTAAAAACTAGACATCAGACACTGAAATATTTCGTTGTATTTGTATATTATGTTTCACGTATTGTTCGATTTTGTTTCTTTACATTAAAAATACACACTTCATTACTGACCTAAGGATCCATGTCACGGATGATGTACGGTCTACGAAAAATACAATAAAGAGGTGTAAGAAAGGGATGCTAGGATACTCCATCCACATAGATAAGGGTAAAGTATTACATGGGTTTGGTGTGCAAATACTTCACCGTCTCGGACTTAGACTAGGACCCGAAAATCTGAGGTTTCGTGTCCGAAAAAGGCAAAAGGGGATCGTGAAGGTCCACAGGAGAATACATGGATTGTCTCAGTTTTGTGTAGTCTTAGTACTACTACTATTACTATTATTGTTACAGGAACATGAGAAAATATCGAATTCATTAGATGAGATTATTTTTTATAGTTTTAGAAAACTTTGAAGGTTACTTTTACGTCCCGTGATTCGACCGAATTTATAGGTCAGTCGTTACTTACTATTCGTATCCTTATTTATATGTAAAAATTGAATGGTAGAAGACTTGGACACTACTACTAACCGTCGAGTCCTACTTTTGACCGTGTTCTGTGTAAAACCCGTACAGGGAGGTCACAGACATGTGTTCAAAATAAGATATCAGTTATGTGTCTTTTGTGAGAATAATCACCTTTTGTTATTGAGTAGGAATTAAAAGGGTCTCGTGTCTATGTGTTAGTTACTATTACCAGCATTGTTAGACTTGTTATAAGTTATGTCTCTAAAAACTTTCTCTTACTAGAATGACACGTGTACGAAAGAGTGGCAAACAATCATGTCCGTTTTCATTGATAGTATAAATTTCTTCTTTTGTGTGTGGGGGACTTTCTCGACCAAAAGTAGATTCATAGTCACGGGGTTAAAGGATTTTACAGAAATTACAAAAATAAGACGTAAATTTGTGTCTAAACTCATAGAGTGATATTCACCAAAAGATCCGGAGTAAAATAATTGATAAGTACCAATAAAACTACACTCTTTGTTTTTTTATTTTTAAATTTTAGAACCTCTATATTTCATATCATTATTCTCAAGTATTAGTCCAAATGTTCTCAGATACACCGTTTTACTATCGTGATAACACTACAGACTGTAATCAGTGATCACACGATCAAAACTTTATGTTTACTTCAGACGGTTACTCCTATGATTTCCTACATTCTTAAGTAAAATTAATTTTGGAACTTTAAAGAGTAAAGATCATCATTTACTTTTTATTTGTACTACCGTAAAATAAAAATTTTAGAATTATTCGTAAACAACAATAAAAGTACCCCTTAAGACTCTGGTGTCAAATCCACGCTAAGGACTACGGAATTGAATAATAATACGAGTTTTGTCTCAAGTTGTTGGGTTCAAACTTGACAGGACATTCTTTGTCACTCTTCATATAAATTGTATTCCGTTCATTCGATACATTTTTGACATGGACTATCAGGGTATAAAAGTGTTCTGCCAGTAGACGAGGACTCTACTCCATACCGAACAGTGGTGGTGACATCATTAGTTACGTTAAGTGCGGGAAGAGTACAGGGAGGTCTCACTTCAAACCACTGCTACTCGGGTCGACGGTGTGGAAGTCTCTCGTTGTCGTAGACGGTCAGTTGTACCCCGGAAGTAAAGTCTTCCGTCAAGATGGTGTGGGGACTGTCCAGTTTCTTTACGGTTTCGGGTCCCCTCTTCGACTTCTTACGAGTAAAAAAGTGGGTGAACAAACCCAAGAAAGAGTGAAATGAAGTTAAAGGTCCCTCGTCTTAGTGATACCGTAAGAGACTTTACGGTTAAGGTCCGAAATAGGAATCTCTAATACTAAGTCACCTTGATGTCACTTGAAGTCCTTAGATCTAAAAGTTGTCTGTGGGGTCCACAGAACTGAAACTCTTTGTGATGAGATACCCATCCTTTACTACAATACTCTCTCAATAATTATTGTGTTTCGATTACTTTTACCTGAATCATTCTACATAATTCTCCTTTTTTTAATGACGAAATTAGTTTTTTAAATTTCATACTTTTTCGTCAGTATATAATGATGTCGTGACGATAACTCGAAACCTCTTCCTTTACCCTAGGGTGAGGTCACAAGAACGGACCTCTTAGGGTCCCTGCCCCCTCGGACCTCCCGACGGCAGACACCCCAGCGTGTCTCAACCTGTGCTGACTTCACTGAATTGTCGTCGTCGATAACTCGAAATAGAAATGTTTTATAAATAAAACATACTGATGATGTACCCTCCGGGACACCCCTCATATTTTTATACATTTGTTTGAAATGATCTCGGTTTCCATTCTGTTAAAACAGGAGTTCGATATAGATTAAATCACTTCTTTGAAGATTTGATTAAAGTTTCAAGAGTTGCAATACAGTTTTTGTTCCTATTAACTCATTTTATTTTTTTTATTATTTCATTTAGTTTCGGGATTCTATCAGTTGTACATGGTAAATTATCATTCAACAGTCTGTTTGTCTTCTATTGTAAAATATATTCAGTTTCCTTTTGATTCTTTTTACAATATATCTACATTCGGATAAGTACATTGGTTTCAATTTAGATACGTATATCTTTATAAAATTCATGATGTCACCCTTTTCCTTATATAAAAGTGAGTGACGTTGTACATAATTCGTAGATTATGTCTGTCCCGTGACACGACGAACGATTACTCACAGACGAACACCCTCCTCCCATTGTATGCCAAGGACGGGGTTTGTAGTTGTAAAGTCCTTATTTCTAAAGGGTAATAATAAGTTGTCCTTCCGGTATTATCTCTGGGGGTTTTTACCTTCCTTACCCTACTCTTACCGAGACAGATCCCCACTTTACCTACCGACTTCTCTCGAAGAGTCTCATTTATTGACGATTCGGAACTTTCTACTCATTAAGAGGTCTCCTTTTCTTTAGTTATTCCCTCTTATTTCCTATGACATCCGTCTCCCTGGTCGACTTACTCCATTCCAAGACACTTGTAAGTGCCGAAGAGCTCTTTTACCACTCCTCTGGTCCAAATGTCCTCTACAGAACATTGTAATCGATTCCAACCAGAACGTTTGGGAATATAAGGTATGGTTCCGTAGACCTGAAATGGGAATCTAACCCTTGACTGTTCTACCTTGGGTGCAAAATCTTTCTATTGACCGTCACCATACCTCTTTACCTCATTCTTTTTCTCTTACTTCCATTTACTTTATCTAATTATTAGACGTCTTCCGTTGTCGTTTATGTGATTGTTTCTCCTTTTGTCACTGGATCTCTTCTGTGTCCGTAAAAGAATAAGACCCAAACGTCTCCAAATTTTGAGAATGATATATAACGAAGGTGTACCTCTTTGTGGGGAGGTAATTCTCGTGACTCAACGGTGTGGTAAAAAGATTTGTCTTATACGGGAAGACTTAGTTTTATTCTTCAGGATAAAACGAAGTTTTACTCGAAAACTCTATTTGAAGAGTCTATCCTTCGGTCGTCATTTTATGGATTGTGTTAATATAGAGTGGTTGTTCGTATTGACTGTGTTTGTTACCCGTGGAATGGAACTAACAGGACAGGTTTCTTCGTGACCGTTTGACCAACAATAGAAATCCCAATTAGTGTTAGACGTAATGTATTACCCACACAGGAAGTTTGTGAACACTCGTTCTGGTAAAAAATAGGGTCAGGGTCTCAAATTATTCGTACAGTAGATCTAGTTTTCTTTCAGAGGTGAATCAACGTTATAGATAAAGAAAGTAAGTCTTGATTCCACGTCTTAGAGACACGGAAAGATTCCTTCTTTTAGATTGTGTTTAGTATATAAGGTACTGAATGTCTGTGTCTTAGTCTTAACTTGTCTAAAAAGTTTTACGAATAAGATTCTTATTAAAATTGAAAGACTTCTTACCTCTATTTTCTGTAATGAATATCGTTTATATGTTTAAAGTACCTTCTTTAAATTTTGTCTGAGCTACCCAAAATGTCTTACTATTTTCTTATTGTGTTCAAACTAATCTCAGATTCATACTGACTTATTACTACTGTTACTGATAAAGTCTTTGTTCGTAAAGAGAAAATTAGTCAAGTCAACGAATCAGTACAGACTGAGAAAAGCTGGGGTACCTGACGTCTTGCGGTCCGAAGTTGACCAATTTTTTTCAAGACTTAATGAAGAGTTAAAGATTGAATTTTTACAAAGTTTCTCGATAATGGTTAAGTCACGTTGAACAAAATTGACGGAAGGTTTTTCGGGGTGACGAAATATGTATTATGGTTCCACGTTTGATCAGACTTATATTTCTATTTTGACTGATCTCATATACCGTTAGACGGTTTTTGAGTGAGTGAGTCGTGTATTTAATCGAAAGACAAGTCGTCTACAAGGTCGTAGATCTGGAAGTCCAGAAGGGACTGTCCTTAACCTCGTTGACGATGTGTTTAGGATTCATCTCGACTATAAGTAATTTTGTGTTTTCGTTCGTCGTGACTATCGTGCAATTACCTAAATTTATCAAATTTCCGACGAACCTTAGTCGTCATTTACTTAACGTACAGAGTGATTTACTTTCACTTAATGAGTTTCTCTGGATGTACTGGTTTTCCCCAGTAGAGAATGGTGACGACCAATCTTACTTTCCGACCCAACCTACTTGTCGTTATGTCGCTTACATCAGACTTACACGGAGTTTGTATACTTGAGAGAGGTCTCACAACATTAACTTATGAGATTAGACGTACAGTAGGATCTTTACTTTTAAATTTTTGGTAGTAATGAGAATACTTCATTTAACGTGTTTTTTTATATGATGTCCGAGTTCCATATTTCAGGTCCAAGTTTTGTGACGTGAGTAATTGTTTTCTTTCGTTCTTAGTTTTAAGACGTTGAGTAAATCCATTAGTGACTGGTTAAGTATTTACCCTAATCTTTAAGTGTACGAATGAATGGCGAGGACAATGTTGGGTTAAGAAGGAACGTTGTTTGAAACGTCGAGCCTGTCCTTCTAGTGTATGAAGTTTACAAAAGTGGTCACAGAATTTTTACATTGTTCTTGTATGGTGAAACTCAATACTTTTTTGTTGACTTTTTAGATAAGACAATATAAATTTTGTAGGTTAATAAATCTAGTGAAGATTAGAATTTTTATAAGAGATCGATTTTATATTTTCGTCAGTTTACCTTTTGTAACTGGTTAGTAGAAAAGAAATTGTCTAAATTTGCATTTTATGAATATTTTCTTTTTTCGTTTATAGGCGTTCTACTGCAAGGGGTAGGAGACACGAGGTCAGGAAGGGATGAAGAGATCGGGGTAGGAATCGATGAGAGTCGGAATGGAAACGAGGGTAAGGGAGGTGGACTTTTGGGTGGGTTTCTTGGAATATGAGGTGAAAGTGTTGTATCGTGAAAGTATTAATATACGAATTACAGTCAGGAAGGACGATTCGGGGGACTCCCACCCTTAGAATAAGTGGTGACATATGAATCTCGGATTCTTGTCGTCTACTTTTTGGTGGGTACACATTATTCATAAATAACTTACTTAATCGAGAATCAAAAGAAGAAAATTTTTAATTTGGGTATTTGAGTATTTTATTTGAATATTTGTTATATGTTAAGAAAACATATGAAGTCGTTCTATGAAGGTATGTCTTTGACAAAGAAAAATCACTACTTGATTCACTAAGGATTAAGAAGTGTCACTAATTCTACAGGAAATTTCGACGAGTCTTATCTCAATATATGTGTTCTATCTTTCGACGAGTCTTTTCTTAATATGTGTGTCCTATTTCCACCTTTTGATCTTCTGGCACGGTCTTTCTTGTCGTTACTTGTGTAAAGAAACAGGAGGGTGAAACTATGGAACAAGAAATTTTAAGACTTTCAGTTTGATAGAGAAATTTTTTTTATAAAGTAAGAAAAATATATATTAAATAAAAAACCGACAAGACCCAGAAGTGACAACGTGTCCAAAAAGAGATCAACACCTCTCACCCCCGAGAAGAGATCAACAACACGTACCCGAGAGTAACATCACCGGAAAGAATTTCGTCTCGTGTCCGAGTTCCCACGTGTGCGAAGTCGTCAACACCGTGCACCTGAGTCAACAACGCCGAAGATCCGAGACCTCGTGTCTCAGTTATCGACACCACGTGCCCGAATCGACGAGACGCCATACACCCTAGGAAGACCTAGCCCCTAACTTAGGCACAGAGGACGTAACTGTCTAGCTAAGAAATGGTGACTCGGTGGTCCCTTCGGGGTTTGATAGTGAAAAGATATAGACAAAGACATGATGTCTTATCACTTTTCTCGTATAATACTAACTAATTGGTACACATGGTTTAAATTTTTATCCTTAACCGAGCATTCTTGACAACTCGGGTTAGACCGAAGTACTCGTTCTGGAGTTTCTAAGAAGTCTTTTCTGACTTATTCACCCCCGTACTCGAGGTTGGACGTGTTAGTAATAGTCGACTGACACTATGTCTGTGTGTACTCGTCCGTCTTGTACGTTGGATGTTCTACTGTACCATTACGTGTTTTCGAGAATGAAGTCAAGTCAGTGAGTCAACACAGGTTGTGAAACACTGGGGTACTTGGTCTCGTGTGGTCCGGAGAGACAGGTAGTGGTTAAGGACCTCAAATGGGTTTGAGTACAGGTAACTCAACCACTACGGTAGGTTGGTAGAGTAGGAGACAACAGGGGAAGAGGAGGGCGGGAGTTAGGAAGGGTCGTAGTCCCAGAAAAGTTTACTCAGTTGAGAAGTGTAGTCCACCGGTTTCATAACCTCAAAGTCGAAGTCGTAGTCAGGAAGGTTACTTATAAGTCCTGACTAAAGAAAGTCCTAACTGACGAAACTAGAATCTCAGGTTCCCTGAGAGTTCTCAGAAGAGGTTATCGTGTCAAGTTTTCGTAGTCAAGAAACCACGAGTCAAAAGAAATACCAGGTGGGAGTGTAGGTATGTACTGGTGACCTTTTTGATATCGGAACTGATCTACCTGGAAACAACTATTTCATTACAGAGATGAAAGATTATACGACAGATCCAACCAGTATTGAAGGGAAGGTTCCTCATTCGCAGAAAAGTAAAGTACCGACGTCATTGGTAGACGTCACTAAAACCTCGGGTCTTTTTATTTCAGTCGGTGACAAAGGGGTAGATAAACGGTACTTCACTATCCTGGTCTACGGTACTAGAAGCAAAAGACTTACAACTCGAAATTCGGTTGAAAAAGTAAGAGGAGAAAGTGAAAGTAGTTCTCCGAGAAATCAAGAAGTGAGAGACGGTATTCACACCACAGTAGACGTATAGACTCCAATAACTATAAAGAGGACCGTTAGGACTAAAACAGAACACGAAGTAGGTCGGGTCGTAAAGAGTACTACATGAGACGTATATTCAATTTATTCTTCCCACTGTTAGATGTCGGAACTGCATGAGGAAAAGGATAAACCTTGGTCAGACAACAAGTACAGGTCAAGATTGACAACGAAAGACTGGACGTATGTCCAAAGAGTTCTCCGTCCAATTCACCAGACCATAAGGGTAGAGAAAGTCTTAAAAGGTGTCAAATAACACTGGGTGTGTCAGTTTCCGAAACCGTATCAGTTATTTCGTCTTTATCTACAAAAAGACCTTGAGAGAACGAAAAAGCTACTGGGTCTTCTACAGCTGTTAAACAAGAGACAAGGAGACGGAAAAGATTTTGGTCCAACTTGTGGACCTTCAAGTGCCAAGTGTATGACGACTTTGGACCGAACCTCTTAAAATTCGTAATGAAATGATTGGACACTCTACTCACGTTAACACACCATCAAACTCGTGAGAAACCGTAACGGAAAGAAACCCTAACCTTACTTTTGACTGGAAAAGGTCAGGACACCGGTGACGACTCAAAAGGTATAAACGACTGTATAACTCACGTCGTGAAAGTGTCGTAGTAGAAAGTCCTAAACTTTATCGAGTTGACCTTAAGGTAGTGGAGGTGATCGAAACAGTATAACTACGAAGGATTCCGGGTGAACTGAAGTGTATGGTCCTACAGACCGAGATCCACTCATAGTGTGGTAACACTAATAGACCCAGCACTTCAAGAAAAAACATATTAAGAAGACACATAAGAACGGTGGAGAAGAATTATAGAAGACGAAGACAATCCAGGTATGTTACAGACACGAAATGACTCGGGTAGAAACGTACTTTACAAGGGAACCATAGAGATTAAAAAAACTTCTCTAGCGATCGGAAAGGGTAAGATAAAAAAAGGAAATAAAGAAACGTAACTAACGACTCCTACCGAAAGAATAGAGAGGAACGATAAGAAACCTTGAGACGTAAGTTTAACCATATAGAAAGGAAAAGAGAAAACGGACAGTGAAGAGAAGAAAAGTGTCGATAAACATTCCGGAGAATTCCTCCGTTGTTTGAGTCCCTAGACGACTCGTCATTTTTTACTTCGTCGGTGTCGTGATTGTCAGTACCAAGTCCGGATGTAACTCACGACAACAACTATGTTTACTGGATTCCCTATCAGAAGGATGAGGTCTTCGATTTGTTCTATTTCTCCTACTTTATGATGTGTGAGTTGTATATTTAGTGGTTACTCTTCATTCATTTATTTCTTTATGAACATAGCACGGACTGTCCAATGTATGTGTTAAAATAGATTAAACTAAATTAGTAAGACTGTTAGGACACTTCATCTTTCCGTTGTATAGTAAAAGTAAATCCATTCATTTAGTTCGGAGTTGTACCAATTCAGAACGGGTGTAGTAAATTAATCGTCCTACCGAAGTTTAAGATTACATGACTAAAAAATTGACGACGTGTGTAGTGGCGTTTCTCATATATTTAGGAGTAAACTTTAAGTTCTTGTAAACTTAAATGAGGGATTTTGGAAAAGCCGAGAGAGTTCGTAGAACGAGAGGTATATGTGTTCACGGTTCATTGAAGACAACCACTATTTCCTTCTTTTCGTCCCCCTAGGTTTTGTTTAATTGATAAGTTATTCTGAATGACTTATAGATGATACTCGGACTGACAGTCCACGGGTGAACTTTATTGTTACCCTTCATTGTAATCCTTTTAGGGTGAACTTTATTGTTACCCCTCATTGTCATCCTTTTTGTGATCCTTTTAGTGATCCCTAAAAGAAGTCTTTGGACGTCCCAAAGGAAGTCTTGGAAGAAAAGAACTTCCTTTCTTCCTTTAAAATTTTTAATGGTTACTCTACTTAATACCTCCCCCTTCGTCTACCGGGACGTCTTCCCGTGTCTTCCCATGTTTTTGTTTCTACTTCGTTTCATCTACTGGACTTAGTTCGTCAATGTAATGTCATTTTTATTCCCTTCATGTGGACCCGAAATCTCGTGTGGAGAGTGGTGTATCACTCTCCTTCCTCTCACTCTCTACCACTTTACTCCGACTGTCTCCCTTGGAGATCCTTCGTACCACCCCACCCCCTCCGTGGTTATATAGACAATTCGTGTTTTAGTCTTTCTAAAATTTGTAAACCTATCTTATCTAGGAGATGGGGTGGTTTTCGTCATCCGTTTGTAGGAAAGATGTAGTTCGGTTTTCCTTAAGCATTCTAAACTTTAACGTCTGCTGTCTTTAAGACTTAATCACTATATGACTATTTACCTTTTAAATAATAAGTCATCAAGTTGTGTATCAATGACTCGTGAATAACACACAGTCCATGGCAGTGTCCGTGACCCTATCCCGTCTTTTGTTTTACAATTACACTTATTTTATAGTGACCACCCCAGGACCAACTTACACGTCAGGAATGACAAAGTAATCTTACTATATTTGACTTTCCCACCAAATTCAAATGAAAACTTGAACCAAGGAGGATTCCGGATAAAAACGGTAGAATTTGGGGAGTTTACACTTAAAATAGACCTAAAATTTTTGAATTGGAACCTACAACCCCTATTAATGACATATTTGTCTGTGTTTTCACATGTCGTATCACGACTGATATACAAGATCTACAACTTTCTTTTTTCTAATTCCTACCGGTTTTTTCTGACCTTTTCTATTTGATTCAACTTTATACATAATGAATGAGTCTCCTTTCGTAAATTCTGTCTATTAGACATTTTCTGTATAAAGATGTACATTACTTTTCGACTGACGTTTGTAGAGAGACAATAACAGATATTAGACATACCGACGGACTTTCAATAGACGTGGTACGTGATATAATTCGTACACCCCCTTTTAATCATTTTCATTTTTAGAGTAAAACTTCTAAAAATCTTATGAGTGACTTACCTTTTAATTCATGGTAATTTATGATAATAGATCTCGTTCACTAGAATATAACCAGTCAAAGAAGTTTCTTCTCGATTATGATGGATGTACTCTTGAATTATGAAGTTATAACCTATGTTACTCGGGTCTTGTCAAAGAGGGTGTTCGAGATAGAAGTATTTACAATCGAATAGAAATAATTTTTATGAAACATGGTTAAATAAACCTTTTCGTCATATGTGTGTGTGTGTGTGATGGTAAATAGGAGAAAGTAATATTTGTCAGATTCTGTCATAAAGATTATTTCAGGAATTTTTAAAGATGGACACAAAGTACTAAGGTTTGCGTGTGCGATGGTAATATTTCTGACCGGTCGTAGGTACCGAGACATCCTACGTTTAGGTGTGAGAATTGAGCTAGTCTAGCTCGTCATTCAAAAGAGAACTATAGTTCAGCGTCTCCGATTCCTGTTTGTTGTACTCTTTGTTCGTTTGTTTTACAATATAACGATGCAGTTTACTTTGCAAACGCTAGAATTCATTTTTGTCACGTAATTGTACGGATGTTTTGTTAAGTCAAAAATGAAACGCTTTGACGTCGGTGTCAAATTTCAGATTTCGTGGATGAATAAGTGAGTATGTATATTTTTTATACTCATAAATTTTTTGAAGTTGAATGTCGTCGTGAACAGTTAGAAAAACCAAATGTCTGTGAAAATATCGTAATTAAAAACTCCTGAATTTTTCGAAGACAAATACACTTCCCACTTTCCACTTTCCCAATCAACGAATCAACACAGGTTGAGAAAATGCTGGGGTACCGGACATCGGGTGGTCCGAGGAGACAGGTACCTTAAGAGGTCCGTTCTTATGACCTCAACTAACGGTAAGGGAAGAGGTCTTCTAGAAGGGTTAAGTCCCTAGCTTGGGCTCAGAGGACATAGCGTCCGTCTAAGAAATGGTAAACTCGGTGGAATAAATACATCTAATATAAATAATTATAAATAGTACAATTTTTAATTTTGACTCTGTTGAAGTAAGTACATAATTAAGTAAAAGTTTTTGTTTGATTTGGATAAGTGCAATTGAATTTATTTTATTGATGTCGAAACTTTCTTTAAATCACTATTCTCATCGTTACAAATGTCAAAACGTCTTGAGAAATTTAAGACTGGATTGTCTTCTGTCAAGTAAAGAACATAGATGAAGCCGGGAGTTATACAACACTATACAACAAAACCAACTGTATACTCTTTTTTTTCTTTGTTTGGACCGAGTATCTATGTCTCTTGTTGTCTAACCTTCGAGGTCTCCACCTCACATCTTCTCCCTCTTTATCCATCTCCCCCAGTTTTCCATGTTTGAAGGTCAATATTTCATTTAGTACCTCTACATTACATGTCGTTTCGTCAATTATGTCACGACGTATAAACTGTCAACGATTCTCTCATCTAGAATTTACAAGAGTAATGTTCTTTTTGTGTGTTTTTGTGTGTTAAAACATTGATACATACCACTGTTTACAATTGACCTGAATGACACCACTAACAAAATAATATATATTTATAGTTTAGTAATATAATCTGTGGATTTTGATTATATTACAGTTAATATGAAAATGATAAAAAATTTTAACTCAAGAAGTCTCTTATCATCTAAATAAAACCGTTATCACAATAATTATCATTTACGATCTGTTACATTACACCCTAGTAATTCCCGGTACAGGTACTTCCCGAGACCTCAGTTTACCCTTACAAATATTATAAAATTACCTAAATTCAATATTATTGGTTTACCTTTAATCCTCTTAAAACTTGGTTTCGATTTTATGAGAGATAACAGTATTTATGATTATCAAATTTTGTCGTAAAAAGTTGGACCTAAACAGTAGGTTTGGTGTCCTTTTTTTTTACTAGACTTATTGATAAAAGAGTCAAGAAGGTTCCTACCGAAAAATCCTCTTTTCAATTAAGTAATATGTGTGACTACCAAATAGCGTCATCAGAGTCAAGAGAGGACCTTCGTCTATACTCCTTCTGACTAAATTTTGTACAAAGAGGAAGTCGTCCAAAATTTGTGTTGGATTCTCAAATGAACTGTTGAACTCAATGGTAGTTTAAAAATAAAAACGATAGAAGGTACTACAAGTACTTACCCTCTCTTTAAATTGTAATGAAAAGATGTGTTTACTTCGGACGAGTTACTAAAGTCGTCTCCATTAAAGGACTCTGTTTCGTTTTCTGGAGTGTTCCGAGAATAAATAACAAAACCTGTAGATAGTTTAGACCCAGTGACTGATGAAGCTTGGACCAAGAGTGAAGACATTTACGGAGGGGAATACCGTTGTTGGAGGTGGAGAATGAAAGGAAATTTTCTAGATTCAAGAGACCGAGAAGTGTTAGTGGCGTTTTTATAGAAGAGGTAGAGTTTGAAAGATGAAAGTTTGGTAATAGAAGTGTAAGGAAGGACTTCGTCCTGAAAAGTGAAGTAGATAAAGACTTAGAACGGGGTAATTAATGGAAGTGTTTATAAAAAAAGACCAGAGAGGTATCAATCGTCTGTGCTACACAGATAATGTACGGTCCTTAGTACCACCCTCAAATTGTATTCGGTCGTATAGAGTATGAAAAAGAGGTCTTTTACTCCTTTAACATGTGAAAATTTGAGTATAAAATGGTAGTTTTTTACAGAATTTACTAACTAATGACTCATTTTCCCTTCCACCGGGTTCCATGTTTCGTTGTGGTCATATTGTTGTACGGGGAGTACGTGTTAGAGTCAAAAATTTTCGTGTCGGTTCCCGAGAACGACATAAAGAGGGTTATAAAATCACGGATGAAACTTACTCTGTAGCATGATCCCTGACACCTTATGGTTCTACTTATTCCATGAGTATTTTCACTCACTTTCACCGAGTCAGCACAGACTGAGAAACGCTGGGGTACCTGATAAGTCAGGTACATTGAGAGGTCCGGTCTTATGACCTCACCCATCGGAAAAGGAAGAGGTCTCTTAAAAAGGTTGGGTCCCTAGTTTGGGTCCAGAGGTCGTAACGTCCGCCGAAGAAATGGTCGACTTGGTGTTCCGTTCGGGTTCTTATGACCTCACCCACTTTTAGTTTCACTTCAATGAGCTAACACAGGTTGAGAAACTTTGGGGTTCCTGACATCGGGTGGTCCGAAGAGGTAGGTACCTCAAAAGGTGACCTCACCCATCGGAAAGGCAATGAGGTCCCCTAGAAGGGTTGGCTCCTTAGTTTGACCCCAGAGGACGTAACGTCCGACTAAGAAATGGTTGACTCGATAGTCCCTTCTATGAGTATGACGTCGGAATTGAGATTTGTATAGGAACATAGAGGGGTGAATCGAATTTACAATGACGGTAGTATATTAGAAAACCTAATGGGATGGTCTTCATAGGAAAGGATGTCCTAGGATGTCTTAAATTGCAAATTATAAACACGTGTGCAGAAAAAAACCAAAGATCTCATCTACGAGGAATTCTCGAGTAAGTACACGTTATAAGTCGTGAAATATATAGACCCATACCCTCCGAAGGCACCACCGAGTCGTGAATTCTTAAACGGACGGTTATGTCCTCTGTACCCAAGTTAGGGACTTGACTCTTCTGGGGGACCTTTTCCTTTACCATTAATTGAGGTCTTAAGAACGGACCTTTTAGGGTACCTCTCTCCTCGGAGCCACACAGGCACCCCAGTGCACTGACTCACTGATTTCTTGTTGTTTTCTCCAAATTCTTGTCTCTCCTATTAGTTCTAGATTTCTTAGTACTACCTGAGTTCGAAGTCAAGGTAGTGAGTAGAGTTTACGTACTGTCACCCGTTCAAATGAATTGAAGGGAGTCCAAACTACATGTATTTTGACAACTGATAATAGATAGGGAATCACATTACTCTTAATTTAAGTCATAATTCGTCATTCTTGTCCCGGAACGGATAAAATTGGTGAGGTACTTGTAAATATTGAGTGAGAGGGTGGACGATACTCTTAATCCTTCGTTTATAAATCGGTTTAGGTACCGTGTGTCATTTGTGAGATACCATTTACTCACTTGTTTAAATGTAAATTTTAGAACACATTTTCTAAAATTCTAAAATTTACACAATTTCTTAATTTATAAATTAATATTTTTATGAGAATTTTTAGAGTTTTCTTTTGATTTAATCCGTCTACGTTCGCCGACAAAGGTTTTTACAGGTAAAACTTTTGGTTTCGTGTGAGGTCTCGTCCAGGAACCATTATGTTCCATCATCCTGAATTCAAAACAAGACCCCGAGAATTGGACCCCTGGGTTCTTTCGAGTACTTACTCATAACCACCCACTCTCATAGACACTCACTCGGGTAATTTAAAAATACGTTACAACACAAAGAGATACGTGAAAATACCTTTATAAGTATTGTAAGTGTTCAAAGGGGTCCCTTAGTTGAAGACAACGTCAATTTTGAGACATCGTTAATCGGAATTTGAGGGGGGGGTGGGGTGAAAATTGACGTTTCACTCCCTGGACCTGAATAATTAGGGATTCCAGAAGTTCGAGGTTTTAGAGACTTGTACACGACGAATTGTTCAAATTTTTTTTTCCGTTCTTTTACAAATTTATGTTTTATGTGTTAGAGAATGTACGAAAACCTTTCTTTAAGAGTGTGATAGCGTCAAAAAGAATGATAATTTTGAATTCACGTTTTTATAAAATCGCGTATAAACCCCCACTATTATTTTTTTACCACACTACTAAACAGTAAACAGTTTTTACGACACACTGACAGTAAGAAGTCAAGTCAGCGAGTCAGTAGAGGCTGAGAAACGTTGGGGTACCTGACAAGTAGTGGTTGAAGGCAAATGAGTTTGAGTACAGGTAACTCAGCCACTACGGTAGGTTGGTAGAGTAGGAGACAACGAGAGAAGAGGACGGAAGTTAGAAAGGGTCGTAGTCCTAGAAAAGTCTCAGTAAGAAGTCAGTGATATAAACGTTTACGTCTGTTCGTGCGGTTGGTCAAAATATTTTATGCAGGGTTGAGAAGCGAAGAGCGAACTGTGAATTCGACCCTAAGGTTTCGTAGACTTTAAGGAGAAAACTGAGATGTCCTAGGTAAGTGTAAAGCTTTTCGCCCCCCTACCCCCGCGGACGGACAAATTCAAGGATCAAACGCCGTATGATATGGTTTTGTTCGTCTTCTCACGTTTTAGTCGACAGTGGCAAAATTTTCGTGTTACTCCATCAAAGTAGTTTTGGAAGATGTCTTAAGTTGTAAAAGCCGAAAGATATAAAGGGATGTGATTCCTGGGGTGACGCCTGGCATCTCTGAGATCATTTGCGGCATTCGTGGCTTTAATCCCTGGGAGGTCCGTGACAGAGGGGTTTGCTGGACGGCGGAGAAGGGAAGGTCTTAAGTTTGACCTGGTCCTGGGGAGTTCCGGACTCCGCCACCGACGTCGCCCTTGGGTCCGGCGCCTGTTGACGCCCAGGGTCCGGTCCTCGAGGTTCTTGACCGGAACCGGTGTACCCCGGGGTGACGGAGGACGTTCCGCACCTGAATGGTACCGAGGCAGCCAGGCTCGGGGCCGCGGGAGTGAGCGATGTTTGGTTCTCCAGGACCTCTTTGGGTGGCTGGGCGACTGGTCCGCTGACTGACTGCACCTTGAAGGCCCTCCTCAAGAGCGCTATCATTTCTGGTCTCGCTCGCGGACGCGTTTCAGCCGCGACCCACCCAAAAGATTCGGGGCGGGGTTAAAGGATCCGTTGTCCCGGAGGTTTCACGGGGTTCGGCTGGACCGCGGAGGCCTCTTCCGCTCCACACCGGAGATCTTAGTAAACGTCACGGGACCCCGTCGACTCTCACCTCATCTTTGTTTGGCTCTCAATTTTTGCTATTCTTTTTCGCTTTATGATGAAAGCTCACGATTGCCGGCCTCTTTGAGGGGGTGTCACCTCAACACAGTGCCCTCGACGCTTCACGACAGTCGCCCTCTCCCGTCTCCTCTCTTCCCTTCTACTTCACTCCGAGAGTCGGGTGAACATGGAACCAGCCGGACTCTTACTCCGGGTACATCAGGAAAGGGCCGGGACGAACCCCGTGGCTAAAGACAACCTTTCTACACCCGCCGAAAGTCCCGACTCGAAGTAAGAAGACTCTAGCCTCCCGTCTCTTCTCAGAAGTCGAAACCTCGAGGGGTCCTCTATCCTCATAGTAGTCCCGGACATCCTAGAGGAAAACAACTCGTAGCTGACGTAACAAGCAAGTAAATATTAATATATAGTTAGAAGCCGATACACGGTCTTATGAAAGGAGAGATTAAGAAGTGTAGTTTAGACTTAATAGAGGTACAATGACTACTCCTTCAGTCAAGTCAGACAAGTCAACAGGACAGGAAAGGCTGAGACACTAGGGTACCTGACGACGTGTGGTCCGAAGGGACAGGTAGTGGATGAGGGCATCGAACGAGTTTGAGTACACGTAGTTCAACCACTACGGCAGGTTGGTAAAGTAGGAGACAGCAGGGGAAGACGGAAGATAGAAAAGGTCGTAGTCCCAGAAAAGTTTACTCAGTCGAGAAGTGTAGTCAACCGGTTTCATAACCTCAAAGTCGAAGTCGTAGTCAGAAAGGTTACTTATAAGTCCTGACTAAAGAAAATCCTAACTGACGAAACTAGAATCTCAGGTTCCCTGAGAGTTCTCAGAAGAGGTTGTCGTGTCAAGTTTTCGTAGTCAAGAAACCACGAGTCAAAAGAAATACCAGGTGGGAGTGTAGGTATGTACTGATGATCTTTTTGGTATCGAAACTGATATACCTCGAAACAACCGTTTCATTACAGAGACGAAAAATTACACGACAGATCCAACCAGTATCGTAGACGTACTTCGTCTACCGATCTTTCTTTCCTACCACGATTTTAGACTTTTAAATGACTTTATCCTTAACCTGAAACTAAGTCATTCGTCAACCATTGTTCGGTCTTTTCTTTGTACAAATACATACGTGAGACATTCTAAATAGAAAGTAACGACACATACTTCTTTACCTAACCTTGTCACTCTGTTCAAACCTCCTTCACCCATACCTTTATTATCATTATAACTTATCTAAAGTAACTCACGAATGAAAACATTAACTTTATACGTGAAACGTACGATGTTAAATATATCATTATGATTGTATATCAGTAATAAAAGAAGTTGAATATCGAAGTGTCCGTCTAAGAAATGACAGACTCGGTAGTCCCTTGGGGTTATCTACTCTAACTTCACCCAATCGTACGGGAGGTCCCCTAGAAGGGCCGGGTCCCTAACTTGGGTAAGAGAATACAGACCGTCCGTCAAGAAATGGTGATTACGATGGACCCATCGGGGGTTATGTACTCTGCTACTTCGGGTTTACCCAATTTATTATTCGAGACACGGTGTGACGAGTTCTCGAACCACTGTATGAACTCTAGACTTGGGTTCAAATAAAGGGTTTACTGACGAGAAAGATGACCTGATACTCAAAAAGGAAAAAGTGATTCTTCAATCTTAGTTGTTCTATGTGTTTACTAAACTGAAACAAAACTTCAATTCCCTAACCCTCTATAAGATTACGATTATAAAACTTAGATGACTTGGTTCTCCTTATAGAAATTAATCTCCTTCTTCACATCGGTCTTTTACTGTGTCTTTTCCGTGTTAATCTTATTCTGTCGTTCTTTTTGACATACGATGTCTTCCTTTCCCTCTATCTTATATTATCCCACTGAGTACCTCCTCGGACCACCCGACGTCAGGTACCCCAGCGATTCTCAGCCTGTACTGACTCACTGAAGTGAAAGCGAAAAGTGAAAGTACGTAACCTCTTCCTGTACCGTTGGGTGAGGTCACAAGAACGGACCTCTTAGGGTCCCTACCCCCTCGGACCACCCGACGGCAGATACCCCAGCGTGTCTCAGCCTGTACTGACTTCACTGAATCGTCGTCGTCTTAGTAAATCAAGTAACTGTTCTCAGATCTACCGAAATCTCTTAATTTCCTTTGAACCAAAACCCCCCCTTTTGATAACAGTCACTTGATTTACTAATACTCCTGAGATCATCGGAATTTTAAAAAAAAGTCAGTTCATTACGATCCCCCTTATCCAAACGTTTCCCAATTCTTTACTAACCTACTATTTCGTCACTTTCACCACTCATATTTTATAAAATGGTTTTCAAATCAGTACTTTTCTGTTTACAACTACAGAGTGACTTTCACCTAACTAACAAGGACATAAACCCCACATCAACTGTAATTAATGGAGCACTATTGACGAGGCGTGTCTACCTCATTTGGAAATGCCATAACTCATCCTCGATCGTTCTGTTTACAGTTCTTCCATATACATCCCGTAAAATTCACCTTCCTGAACTCTCAAGCTAAAAAGGTCTCTTGATTTTCATCAATTCGTACGAACCTGGTTTCTCATTCTTCCCTCTCCTAACTCTTCACCCTGATCCTTCTATCTACTTCGAGTCTAGGACTTTCAGGGACTGACGGTCACATTCTTCAGTCCTGAAATGGAACTTCCGAGATCCCTTGGTAACTTCTTACAGTTCATCCCATTAGAAGTACGAGATAATGACTAAGTAGTAACGTACAGTCAATGAAAGGGATAATTTCCTTTACAATTCCAAGAGTCCACCTAAAGAAGTACTTCACTTACTCTCAGAACTGGTGTATTAGTGTATGATTGGTCGTCCTCTGATTTAACTCAACCTCTTGGTGACTCAACAGAAGATTCTTCTTACTTTGAATACCAACGGACTGTGATCTCCGTTTCAAAACTGACTAACGTTTTCGTAACAAACTGATGTCGTACGACATGTGAATCATACTAATGGAAGGTTTTAAAATTTTGAATAATTTAAATGAGGTACGCTCGAACAACACCCTAAACCCCATCTACCTCACGAAAGAAAACAAATGGACTTTCGTATTTATAGGTCTAGCAATCAGTACAAAACTATGTTCATATCGAAATGGAAGAATTTTTAACGTAATTGGAGTATAGAAAGTCTAAAGGGACCACCGAGTCTACCATTTCACAGACGGACGTTACACCTTCTGGACCCAAACTAGGGACCCAACCCTTCTAGGGGACCTCTTCCTTTACCGTTAGGTGATGTCATGAGAACAGATCTTTTAGGGTACCTACCTCCTCGGACCATCCGATGTCAGGTATCCCAGTGTTTCTCAGCCTGTACTGATTCACTCAAGTGAAAGTTAAAAGTGAAAGTATAGAAAAATTATTTGTATAAATCTCCTCCGTCTCAAATTTCACTCGAAACTTACTTATTTCCCCCACTAAAGTATCCACCCTTAACGATCTGTAACTTTTATACCGTCGTCTCAAAACCCTCAACCAGTAAATCACTGGACATGTCGACAGGTGTGCAATCTGAAAGATAGTCAAGAAGTATACACCCCACGATTCTGATGGGTACCAATTCAGTACTGGTCGTCCAAGACCTCTGAGAAAAACCGAGTCCCACCAGAACACATTACTTGAGAGACCCAGAGTTAAAGTAATGGATGTTTTATGTAAATAAAACCTTTTTACTTGAGATTTGAGGGAAAGATAAATCAAAGAAATCTCAAAATTCAGACACTAAGATATAAGAAAAGTTTACTTTACCCACTTCCCTCACCCACGTCCTATATAATTATCTGAAAAAAAAAAAAAAATGAAGCAAGCCCACGGTCACTTCATCTAGAAAGATGTATAAAAAATCGTACGTAACGAGAAAAAAAAAAAAAAGTCCTTCAGTGGAATTCAGTCGTTTAAAAACAACTTCGAAATAATACGAACCTTGTTACGACATATTTGAACTCCTAGGGGTCTCTTGTACGAAATTGTTGGTCACAAATTGAAAGAAAGGTCTCCTTTCTAAAATGTTTCAAAATATATTCGTTTAACTAGTCAAATCTTGTTAATACAAAGGAATTCTTAATCCAGGAACATTTACTATCAAGACGAGTATTTATTTACTTATTATTACTGTCTATCGGACTTATAGTCCGTATATCGTCAATGGAAATTCAATTAACTTTTTTTAAATTACATTTCCACTTTATAGACCTCACTGTTCCGTGACGTGTCATATTAGAGGTAGTTTAACGGAATAAGGTGAATGAAGATTTCTTAAACAGTCGAGTTCAACTAGATTCCCGTAATGAATTAAACTTAAGTTTACATCAAGTTCGGGGTTCCAAATTTTTACTTCAGGAACCCGAGACTTGAGTACTATACAAAAACATGGACTTCTACTATTAGGTTTAGTGTAACTCGACGTGACAATGTCCTGAAACGTCAACTACAGTTTCGTTGAAGTGTACCTATCACGAACTAGGCAAGTGATTTTAAGTTTATCTTCTTCTTTCACAAAAGAAACGATTTATACCGGTATGAAACCACGGAGACTGTAACCGTTACTTATGTATATATTGATATAGGACTTTTCTAAATGTATATTTCACTTACAATTAACTTAGTGTATATATATATAGGTAATATATATGTCTACATACATGTATATCTCCATTTCAGTTATGGACTCCCTCTGTCTTTTTTTAATGTCTACAAAAACCAATAAGTATAAAAGATTGAAAATACTTACATTTGACATATTATTTCTCTTATTCAATGAAATACGTTTATATTTTACATTGTTTCCTCGAACAGTATACTTCCTTCGAATCAAACTTAGACTGATATTTCGTTTATTTGTGGAGAATAAAAGACGTATTTAGAACGAAAAGTAAAACATTTCAGGTAAACTCAACGTTGTTTTACCATATCAGTATAGGTCCGTCAACGGTTCCGTCTTATACGTTGTAGACAGACTCCCAAAACTCTTTCCAAAAAACGATTCCACATAAGAAGTATCTGATGTCCCTTCGTCGAAACAACTTTGCAAACTTCAACACCCACCCCCACCCCGTTCCACTCCGTCACTAGTCCTTCCTCTCCTTCTTACTCTGGGTGATTCCTCGGACCACCTTCCCGATCTTCCCAATATAAATCGTCCATACATAATCCTACGGTTGTTTACATAATTATATGGTTAATAATCTATCGACGATGGAACTTACAGAGGTAGTAGAATCGACTTCGACTAGTTCACAGAGGGGACCCAAAAAGGCATAGCATCGGTGATTTCCTCATTGTTGTATGTGGGGACTTGAATACGTTGTCGGTCGTCGATCAGACCATAATCCGTAGAGAAGACTAACTACTCACGACTACGGAATCATAAAACTCATAGTTGAGACGGATATTCCATTCCTATTACTCGACCAGGAACGACGTAGATAAACTCCTTAGTTACTTTCCTCTTTCGTCCATGAAATTTAATATTCCATTCGGATTAACCAGAAACCGTCGGTGAAGTCGGAGAGTCCATGGGAGAGGAGGGAAAGGATGGTTGAGACACACGGTAATGTCCCGGAACAAGATACTGAAACAGTTTGTTTTGAGTAGTGGATCGGGTAGTATTATTTCACGTTAGTTAGTTGTACCCAAAAAGTCCAGGGAGAGTCTCACAGTTGTTAAAATATCCCCTGGTGTAAGATCCCTTTCCCTGGTTTAAGTAAAAAAAGAAAAGAAGGGTTTAAGTAAGTAAACACTAAAACATATCTTAATATCCAAATCGTGATTAAAACAAACTCGTGTAATTTCGTCAGAAGGGAAAAGACTGAACGAGAATTTTCAGGTAACAGTCAAGGAAGAAACTTCAATTAGAAAAAAGGGAGACCAACAAAATTCCAAAAGAGATACAAAACTGAAATACTTCAAAATTATACTCGACAAATCCTCACCCAAAATAAAAAGACCTTAGATAACTCAGAGAATTTAGACTCTTATCCATAGAAAGTAGTCAGGACTTTTTAAGAGTTGAGGTAGACGAAAAACGAGAAAATATAGAAGGATCGTGCGGTTACAAAAATGGTTGGAACATGGTGTAAAAGGTACCGAAGATGTGTGAAGAAAACGGTCACATATAAAAAGGTAAAAGAAGAGAGTCAGGACGCAAGACATATTCCAGGAGACTGGGGTGGAAGGTCAAGAAGTAAAGAGGGAGTATCACAGTGATACAACATTTACACTAGCAACTCAAATCTTAAAGTTAATAATAGAAATAAAAATCAAACCAAGAAAAAAAGTCTATATCATACATTAAAAAGTATCAGAGACTTATCAATAAGAGTACCAATAATAGATAAAGGTACTTGTACCTTCGGACCCAAAATTTTAGACCGAAATTATCTTCTTCATACACACCTAAATAAAGAAGAGAGACAACAAAACGACCAAGAACAAAGGAATTACGAATCAGTAGAAACTAACCTCTTGATCAGTGACGGAAATTTAACAACAAATCAGTGATTCAACATAAGTTGAGACAACGTTAGGGTACCTGAGATCGGGTGGTTCGAGGAGACAGGTACACTAAAAGGTCCGGTCTTATCAACCTCGTCCTACGGTAAAGGAAGAGATCTCCTAGAAAAGTTGGGTACCTAACTTTGGAGTAGAGGTCATAACCGTCCATCCAAGAAATGAGCACTCGGTGGTCCGTTCGGGTAGAAATCTAATAAATCCCCCTATAGACTTCGGATCAAATCTACGTACGGGAAGTCTCTCCGAAATAAACCAAAACGGTGCGTGGACTATCGTTGACTCTAGATCAATGTGGTTTAAGTACTGAATTTACGGAGACAGGGTGGGTCCAGTTCACATCGGTGTCATGTTTAGGTGTTGTCCCACCGATGGGGAAGAACTTCTGTAAAACAAGGAAAAGAAAAATTAAGAAAACGGAACGAATATCGGTACCAACCCAAAGGACGTCAGGGGACTCCAACTACCCATCCTCCTCCGTCTAAATGTAGACCAAATAGGAGTTAGACACACACATAACTAAACCCCTTTCACAGGATATTCTGAAGACAAAGCCACCCAGAGTCCGGTAGATCGGGTAGATACACGGGTAGATCGAGGATGACCAGTGTCGTCATTACCGTCTACTAGAATCCTCAAGACTAGTAGGGTATCAGAAGGAAGGATGGTAAAGGTATCTCCAAAAGTAAGTCTATAACTGGGTTCCAACAAAAACAAACGAAAAAATTCACCTCCTATTAACGAATTGTCACTATACAACCAAAGACGACACATTGTTACACTTAGTCGGTATTCATATGTATATAGGGGAGAGAGAACCAGGACGGAGGGTGGCGGGTGGAGGTAGGGTGGGGACATCCAGTAGTGTCTCGTGGTTCGGCTGAAGGGACACAAATTGAAGGGTGATCGACAGATAAAATGTGTACCAACACCATGATATATGTGCAGTTACGATGAGAGATAAACAGGGTAGGAGAGAAAGGGGGTCACACGTGTGTGTAGACAAGAGATGTAGACATAGAGATAAGGACGGGACGTTTATCCAAGTAGTCATGGTAAAAAGATCTAAGGTATACATACGTAATTATATACCATAAACAAGAAAAGAGTAGTTCTCAAAAATAGACTCATATGGTCGAACGATAATTGTCTTTGGTCTTCGGAACTCGTCAAAATATTAACCCAGAATTATTTCCGTAAAATTCATACTTTTTGTTATTACCACCATTCAGTAAGACTAAATGTCACCTCTCTTCTCTACATACAACTTCACCGTTCCTCGCGTGTGGTTTAGATGAAAAAGTTGCCTCCCGTGGGAAATGTCACGAAGACTTTCAACTGGGGTAGAGATCACGACACCGTCCTATTGCAAAACTGTATAAACCGTTCTTAAAGGGGGTGTAAGGACGTACACGGAGAAAAGAGGGATATAGAGAGTCGAACTGAGAGGTTGTTGAAGACAAATTAGTAGACAGAGTCCAAGAGGAAGGTAAGAGAGGTTGTGACGACGGAAGGAGTGGCCCTAGTCATATACTCCCTTCACAAGGGTCTAATCCTACCTTATAAGAGGGTTTCCCTTTTCTCACATACACATCCATGAAAAGTATGTCAAAGTTCTGAAGTACCTTGGGTACATTTTTCAAGTTCGTGGTTCGGATGCTATGTCTGTTACGTTTAAGCTGTTCATAAAGAACCACTGGACAAGACACGATTCTTAGTACATCTCAAGATCTAGATCTATCTTTTCTATGGTAGGGATAAGATTTCCAGAACTCACATGACACCATTATTGTTGTAACAGGACTGTTTGTATAGGTCCCACTCGTGACAAATTTCCCTAAGATATGTCAACAAAACGGACACAAAATTTCTTTGGGTTTGGGTCCTTCTAACCTACGTAATATTTAGGTTAATGTCCTCTTTCTCATCCCCTGATCGATATCTAAAAGCACTGAACATCGGTGTCCACTTATTCATTTCTTGCTTCCTGTACCACGTCACCAGTGGACTGTCCAGGGTCGTCACGAATGCGTTCTCCGAGGTGGGGACACGGGATCCGTACCTTCCAGTACAAAGGTATCCCTCGACCCTGGTTACCGTCACCATACTCCCGTAGGTACACTGTGGTTATTCTCTACGTTCGATGAGTGTCGGGAATTCTTGGGACCCATTCCTCCTTGTAGTTAGAACGTAAACCACAATCCCCTCTTCCGTCCTTCGGATCTTTAAATTGGTACAGAAAGTTATTAGTCCTAATGGTACTTCTCCCAAGAATTGTGTCGAAATCTTGTAAAAGTCTAGTTTAGATGAGGGAGACAGAATAAGAGACGGTAAGAATAAACGTTAAACGACTTTCCAATGACACGTGTTGTTTTGGGACTTATCCTAAGTTGTCCCTCAATTCTATCTCACTCAAGACATCGGACACTGATACATCGCTTTGACGTAGGATGTAGATTTAGATATGTTTAAGTTGATAAACTCGCTGGTCACGTTCAAACTCCGTACTTCGTCCCGTGAGTTTCGGTCACCAGACCTTGTTGGGTCTCCCTACCCCACCCCACCCTCCACCCTCCCCCAAAGTCCTACCTCCCTGTGTACACGTGGGTACGGACGAAATACGACTACATACCGTTTTTGGTGGTGTTATAACATTTCATTAATAGGAAGTTAACTTTATTTATTTGATTAAATTTTTTTGTGAAGTGTTGGTGGTCCCACCAATATTATTATTTCCTATCTATTATTATTCACAACCGTTCTTACACCTCTTTAACCTTGGGAGGACGGTACAACCACCTTTACATTTTGACACGTTACAAAACCTTTTCAGATTACCAAGAAGTTTTCCAATTTATATCTTAATGGTTCACTGATCGTTGAGATGTGGATCATATATGGGATCTCTTTATTTTTGTATTTTGTTTTTTTTATTTCTTTATTATGATTGTCGTAGAGAGAGGAGAACCTTACTTGTGTGTGATCCTCACTTAGACGACAAGGAAGGTTTGTGGAGTCAAGGAAATATGAAGAGTACCACTCTTGGACAAGGGAGAGAACACCCTAAGACCCCAAATTTTTGTCCACTCAAAAGACAGTGAACAGGAATTTACATTGGCTAGAAAGAGGACATCAAGAATTGAGTCTTTGGTCACTAGTTTCACCTTTACCGACAAAATCTAAATACCGTTCCAACATACAGCTAGAGGTCGTACCGATGAAAATTTCCTACACAAATTTCCAATAGAGCAGTACTAAAACATATTATACGACTTACTTCTTAGGTTTGGAACGAACGATTCATGTTTTGTAGAGGAAAAAATGACAACTCTTTTTCGTTAAATCTGTTGAGTGATCGTGTAAATCCAACAATTTACCTATCAACCGGTACTTCTTAAGTCAAACTGATAAAGTTAAGTTACTGAAAAATATCTTCTGGGTGACACAAGTTCCGTAGCGATCCACGATGAGCCCTATACCACTTCTAAGGACGATAGGTTATCACAACTGACGGACACAACTCGAGACGTCTCTTCCACTTTTGGTTTCTGTTTTCCTCCTCGCGCCCTATGGTCGAGGGAACCCTCTGTCTCCTTGAGATAACCCTCCTCCTCTGTGAATTCTGGCCCTGTCAAAAGTTGACTACCTATCATTGTCGACAACCGGTACACAGTGTCTCAAACCAGGAAGTCGGTTGTTAGGACTTTCGTAGAGGTAAAATATCAACTCTTTAGACCACCAATGTTTCAAATTTATTGAAAAGTTCTAGTGTTATATACTTTCTGGACCTGGAGTTTAGGTGTCAATCGTAACAACAAAACTGACGGATTATATAGGAAACATACACCCCCTGAACGTGTGGGGGACCATCGAACTTGAGTTCGTACCGGGACACCAGAGTCATGGTTGACATTCCACAAGGACAGGTTCAACGTCGAATTCTCTGAACAGCCGACCACTATTAAGTGTCGCCTTAGGTCGCCACATCTCCAATACAGGTTTCACTACCCGACTTCATCGTGGTTACCTGTCCTACGTCCAGACACTACGGATACGTCACGGGTATCGTGACACGACATGTGTGTCTAGGGACCATCTTAGTCTCCAACCGGAAGAAGGGGTCTGTTATACGTAGCTTATGTATGGATCTCAATCACAGACGACAAAAGTTAGATCTTGGGATGGATATATCATAGATCATTGACCCGGTGTTTACTTCCTACCATACCACGAGAGTTGACATCAAAACTTTCGACTTCTTTCGAGGTCTACAGTGTAACTAAAAAAATTCAATCAAATAAATAAAAACCAACAAGACGGAGAAGGAGCGACGTATGACCGTAGGAGAACAACGTCACTCGTCCTCAGTGAGACAAAACACCACGTACCGGAGGAGTGACACCACCGAAGAGAACAACGTCTCGTGTCCGAGATCCGTGTGTCCGAAGTCATCGACGTTGTGTGCCCGAACCAACGAGGTACTATATACCTTAGAAGTACTTGGTCCCTGGTTTGGGTGTAGGGGACGTAACCGTCCGTCTAAGAATAGGTAAGATGGTGGTCCCTTCAGGGTATAACTAAAAAAAGGAAAAAAAAAAAAAAAAATTCCTATTAACGAAATGTCTTAAAACAACAAAAGACAGTTTGGAGTTGTACTAAGTCGGTATCCATATGTATATAGGAGAGGGAAAACTTGGAAGGAGAGTAGAGGGAGGGGTAGGGTGGGGAAATCCAACTATGTCTCGGGGACAAACTCAAAGGACTCGGTATGTCGTTTAAGGGTAACCGATAGATAAAATGTATACCATTATATTCAAAGGTACAATGAGAAAGGTATGTAGAATGGGAGAGGAGGGGAGAGGGGTACAGGTATTTAGACAAGAAATACAGACAAAGAGGTAACGACGGGACATTTATTCAAGAAGTCATGGTAAGAAGATCTAAGAAAAATATACACAACGATTCAGCGGAGTCAGTACAGGCTGAGACACACTGGGGTATCTACCGTTGGGTAGTCCTAGGGGGCAGGGACCCTAAGAGGTCCGTTCTTGTGACCTCACCCAACGGTAAAGGAAGAGGTTACGTACTTTCACTTTTCACTTTCACTTCAACGAGTCAACACAGGCTGAGAAGCGCGGGGGTACCTGACGTCGGATGGTCCGAGGAGGCGGACCCTAAAAGGTCCGTTCTCATGACCTCACCCCACGGCAACGGAAGAGGGAAATATACACAATCTTATGTTATAAAGAGAAAGAGAAAGACTGAGTGAAGTGAGACATATTATCCAAGATCAAAGGTAGGTGTAGTAGTCTTGACAGAGTTTACGTAAGGAAAATAACCGACTCATTATAAAGTGACACATATACCTGATGTTGAAGAAATAGGTAAGTAGACAGTTACCCGCAGATCCAACGAAGGTACAAGATCGACAACATTTATCACGACGTCACTCGTTACCCTATGTACACAGAAAAAGTCAAAACCAAAGGAGTCCCATACACGGATCCTCACCCTAACGACCCAGTATACCACCAAAATAAGGATCAAAAACTTCCTTAGAGGTTTATAGAGGTGATAGAAGTTATCACCGACATAGTTAAATGTAAGGGTGGTTGTCACGTTCTCGTAAGGGAAAAGAGGTGTGGGAGAGGTCTTAAATAACATTTGAAAAAATACTACCGGTAAGACTGACTACACCCACTATAGAGTAACATCAAAACTAAACGTAAAGAGATTATTGCTCGTTACAACTCGTAGAAAAGTACATAAACAATCGGTAGACATGCAGAAACCTCTTTACAGACAAATCCAGAAAAGGGGTGAAAAACTAACCCAACAAACAAAAAGACCGTAACTCAACATACTCGACGAACATATAAAATCTTTAATTAGGAAACAGTCAACAAAGTAAACAATAATAAAAGAGGGTAAGACTCCCAACAGAAAAGTGGAACGAATCTCATAGGAAACGACACGTTTGCGAAAATTCAAATTAGTCCAGGGTGAACAAATGAAAACAAAAATAAAGGTAATGAGATCTTCCACCCAGTATCTCCTAGAACGAAACTATATACAGTAACTCACAAGACGGATACAAAAGGAGCTTCTCAAAATTTTAAAGACCGGAATGTAAATCCAGAAATTAGGTAAAACTCAAATAGAAACACATACCACAATCCTTCACAAGATTAAAGTAAGAAAATATACATCGACAGATCGAAAGGATCGTGGTTAATAACTTCTCCGACAGAAACGGGGTTCTTACATATAAGAACGGAGGAAACAGTTTTTATTCCATGGGTATCCATGTGTCCAAATAAAGACCCGAAAGATAGGACAAGGTAACCAGATATAAAGACAAAGGCACGGTCATGGTATGACAGAACTACTGACATCGAAACATCATATTAGACTTCGGTCCTTCCAACTAAGGAGGTCGAGGTAAGAAGAAAAAGTTCCGACGAAACCGACAAGTCCCAGAAAACACAAAGGTATACTTGACATTTTAAAAAACAAGATCAAGACACTTTTGACGGTATCCATTAAACTATCCCTAGTGTAATTCATCATATCAGTAAAAGTGTTATAACTAAGAAGGATGGGTCCTTGTACCTTATAGAGAGGTAGACAAATACAGTAGACACTAAATAAGGTAATCACAGAATTTTAAAAGACACATTTAAGAAAACAGAGGAACCCATTCAAATAAGAATCTATAACTTAAGAAAAAGAACACTACTACTTACCCTAACTAAGGAATTAAAGAGAAAGACTAAAAAGTAACAATCATATGTCTTTACGTTCTCTAAAAACACATAACGGAAACATAGGACGTTGAAACGATTTAAGTGACTAACCGAGATCATTAAAAGACTATGATAAAAATCTCAAAAGATACATATCATAGTACAGTAGACGTTTGTCACTCTCAAAATGAAGAAAAGGTTAGGCCTAAGGAAAATAAAGAAAAAGAAGAGACTAATGACATCGATCCCGAAGGTTTCGATACAACTTATTATCATCCCTTTCACCTGTGGGTACAGAACAAGGACTAGAATCCCCATCACGAAAGTCAAAGAGTGGTAACTCTTATTACAAACGACATCCGAATAGTATATACCGGAAATGAAACAACTCCATCCAAGGAAGATACGGGTAAAAAACTTCTCAAAATTAGTATTTAACCACGACTTAAGACAGTTTCCGAAAAAGACGTAGATAACTCTAATAGTATACTAAAAATAGAAAATCAAACAATTATACCATATAGTGTAACTAACTAAACATATATAACTTCTTAGGAAGGTAAGGACCTTATTTGGGTTGAACTATTACCACATACTTGAAAAACTACACAACGACTTAAGATAAACGATTTTAAAACATCTCCTAAAAACGTAGATACAAGTAGTCACTATAACCGGACATCAAAAGAAGAAAGCACAACAGCAACAGACCAAAACCATAGTCCCACTACCACCGGAGTATCTTACTCAAACCTTCACAAGGAAGGAGACGTTCAAAAACTTTCCCAAAATCTTCCTATTCGTAATTGCGGAGAGATTTACAAACTATCTTCAGAGGACAGTTCGGTAGACCAGGACCCGAAAACAAAAAACTCTCTAAAATAAAAAATAGTGTCGAAATTAAAGTCACGAACAGTAATCCAACAAGTATTAAAGATAAAGAAGGACCAAGTCAGACTTTACAACTTGAAAAGATTCTGAGACAGGTAAAGAAGGTCCAATAGGTAAAATAACGGCATAGTCAAGTCAAGTCAAGTCAGAGAGTCAGTACAGGCTGAGAAACACTGGGGTACTTAGCGTCGTGCGGTCCGGAGGGACAGGTAGTGGTTGAGGGCCTCAAGTGAGTTTGAGTACAGGTAGCTCAGTCACTACGGTAGGTCGGTAGAGTAGGAGACAGAAGGGGAAGAGGAGGACGGGGGTTAGGGAGGGTCGTAGTCCCAGAAAAGGTTACTCAGTTGAGAAGTGTACTCCACCGGTTTCATAACGGCATATCAAAAAGTATTAGGAAACATAATATTAGAAAACATAAAGACGTAACAGACAACATTGGAAAGGAAAAAGTAAAGACTAAAACAACTAAACTAATAAGAGAAAAAAAGAACTACTCAGACCGGTTTCCGAACAGTTAAAACAAATAGAAGAGTTTCTTGGTCGAAAATCAAAATAATTAGAAATGATGACAAAAAAGAAAAGAAAAAGTAAATAAGGACGAGCCAAGAAATAATAAAGAAAGGAAGACGATTAAAAAATTTTTAGAAAAAGGTCAAAATCCACATCTCAATCCAACAGATAAACTACAAAAAGAACAAAGAACTACATCCTGACATAACGATATTTGAAGGG